>WOGR01001496.1:0-19749 GCA_015342045.1 Leptinotarsa lineolata | reverse complement strand
CAAAGTGATAATGAATCATAATATGATATTATATACGGAGTGTTCCATTTGAAAAATCAAAGAAGCCGCTACTTTATAGTAGAAGCGACAACGCCGCGTCGTTTGAAATATTTTAGGCGTTTAGGTTATATTGATTTATGCATACTGTGACATTTTCAGATTGATCCGTTAAATAGTTTGTCAGAAACGGCTAATTAACGCTCATCATGAAAAGCCCTGTATTAATCACTCCCTTGAACACGTTGAAGACGGCATGAGATCATGCGGATGCCGCGCTTGTTTTTGTACTGGGCGGGCGTGGCATGAATGTGATGCCGCACAACAGATGGGTATCTCCTCGGGACTCGCGTTATAATGCTAAATAAATGGCAAGGCATTAACCGCCGGTCTAGCGGCAAACTTTCATGCGACGGGTCGACATTTATCAATTAGGATGGCTTTTATGGGCGTCCAAGTACTGACAATGAAAAAATCAGGAATATAATTATTGGTTGTCACAAGTACGTAGAAAAACAAGAAACACATAACAAGTGGTTACAGAACAATAGGCTGAAGCATTGCAAATAAAATAGGCATATATTCAGACCTTGGTAGCATTATGTGCATGAAAAAACAGGTCACACAAAATCTGTTTCACACCCACTACTGTTCCATTTTGACCGAGAACATTTATTCGTAGCAATAAGTCTTCCACGAGTTATTTTCATTTCTTCATAGCAAACAACGCGAACATTATCTTCAGATTCTTCTGCATTGTCCAAGACAGAATTTATCTGCTTTTCACCCAACAAAAATGATACAGCCAACTGTTCTCTATACTCTGTTATTTGAATCGAACTCTGTGTCACTGTTTTGAACACCAGATATGAATTCACTAACGCAGAACTGAAAATAAGTTCAACAACCAATTTTCTGTACCATTTTGGACTTATTATAGCTAACTATGGCTGCTGGCATTTCTACTTCTCGTCCATTTTGCATTTTTATCTTTTCAACATCTTCCTTATGTGCAGTGGTAAGTATTAGCACGTCACGTTTATTGCGCCATTTCAACATGACGATTCCATTACCACTTTCTAATTGTAACAACAAGATGTGTCCGTCGTTCTAACAACTGAATTGCCAAACTAACGCTCGTATAGTAAATATCCGTGTACAAAGTACGCCCACTATCAAGAAAATTTTCCATTAGTCTGAATACAACCTGAGCAAAAGTACTTCCTTCATTTTTATCGTTTCCACAATATATCCGAAAATTGTATGAGTATCCTCCTTTGGTACACAATTTATATAGTTTGAATCCAAACTTGTGTCTTTTATTTTTTTCGTACTGCCTGAATTTTAGACGATCTCGAAAAGCCACGAGAGTTTCGTCAATGCACACTTCTGATTCAGGGGTCATGGCAGTCTGACATCTTTCAATCAATTTTTGTACTAGCGGGGAAATTTTTCGAAGTCTATCGTTTTGAAGAGCATCGTCGGTATTATCGTTGAAGTGTCACATTTTCATCAAATATTCAAAACAATCTCTATGCATCAAGTTCTTTATTTCATTTTTATATGAAATATTGGAACTCCAGTAAGATTTTATTCGTGGAACTTTCACCAAAAGTTTCAATTTCTGCAGTTACAGGTATCCATTTTTTTCTATGATTTCGTTTGTTCGTAGAACTAGAATCGGCATTAACAACTTGTTCTGCATAAAGGTTTATCTGATTAACCATAAACTGTATTATATCATCCGTGATAAAAAACTTAAAACAGTCATATGGATTTTTATTTATGTATTCCTCATACTAAATCGGATTCATTCCAACATCCTGCACTGTGAAATCAAATTTTTTGAGCGATGAGCCATCAACATCCCTTCATTTTATTTCATCCATAGGTATGAAATTCATTAATGACACGTTGTATTGTTTGGTCGATTATGTCGATTTCATTATCTGATTTTTGCTGACCTGATTGTTGCATCTGTTTTGTCAGACTACAATGAATGATTATTTATTATTTGAAACATAGACAATTTACTATTAGCTCGTTCTATAATTTTTTCATAGACGGTTTTTCTCGTAATCACCCATATTCAACAAATAATGATACTCTTCACTCGAGTTGCTGTAACTGATCCTGACATCGGTTCCCGCCAGAAAACACGTGTTAACGTTGTGCGTAGCCACAACAAGTGATTTTTCTAGCAAGCCAGACAGCCACAACGCCTACTGCATAACGCGGCATTACATTGATACCATGCCGGCCCAATAATGCAATAACTTGTATTTAGACGGCGCGGCGTGAGATCAATGTGATGCCGCAAATTGAATCCTTAAAAAAATCAATAATATTCAAAAGTCGTACTATATATGGATATACTACGTCACATTTGAAAGAAAGTAACCCAAAAATGATTTAAAAAAGTTGCCGGCTGAGACCTTTTTTTTCTCTACAGCCGTCCTCAACGTGTCAAATAAGCCAGATAATTATCGCAAATTAGTACTCGAAAAATGAGTGATATCTGATCCTTTTTTATATAAATAGTTTAAGAGTTTATGAATGACTTCAATGTGATTCTTTATATGTAAGTAAAGAAAAGTGTTATTGTTGGACAATAACTGGAACATTATTTCTGGAAATATTGGTAATTATGAATTCATTGTTGAAATGCAATCTATGAAACATTTCACATCACTGCAGCACATAGTCATAAATATATTGTGCTAATGGTGAATACTCTTAAGATGCTCAATTACTTGGTTGCTGTTGATATACCTATATATTTGTCAGGTTCAAATTATGAATGTGTGGTCAAGGTAATATATATTGGAGAATATATTCAGATGATGTAATGTAAATTGAATAAAAATAAATTCATGTTAATCAATAGGAAACGAGCAAAAATTAATGAGATAATTGAGGTGATACACACATATTTAAAAATATTCAGGTGTTTTGTAGAGGTAAAAGTTACATTTCAGAAAACATTTGAATTTTATTATGAAAAATGAGAATCATTTATAGATGCTAGGGTTATTTAACAAATATTACCCCATTTCAACTACTTAGCCCCAATACTACATAAAATCTTGCATTGAGAATAATTTTATTTTGTACTAAATTCACCCCAATAAGGGTTAATTTTTACTTTCACTTAATAGGAAATATTATTTATATTATCTTTCAATTATCTATCACAAAGAGGAGAGGTATTTGTGTTTTCAAGAGTTTTTAGAGGAAAATCAAAGCCATGAAATTGATGAAAAAAGTATCCAACAACAAATTTCAACTTTAAATACATGATCAGAGCACTGAAATGAGTCAGATAATCAAGAATTAATTTTTTCCAGAAAGTATGAAAGAGAAATTCCCATTTAAATAATAAATATTTGGCAAAGTGTTTCATAAGAAAATATGTTATCATTTTGAATGACAAAATGAAAATTTTTGCACCATTGAATATTGAAAGTAGATGTGACGAATAAATTATTATTTAGGATCAAAGACATACCAGAATAGAAATGAGCTCCATAATATATTCTTTGATAACATCCTCATCTTCATGTAACATCCAGCTTCTCTGTTGAGAATCCTCCTTGCAAGAAGTAAGTTCGTTAAATATTATTTTAAGGCGACTAGCATCATGAGTTTGATCGATTTGAACATCGTCAACAAGAGAAGTTTGTGAATGAGATAAAATTGTACTGAGATATGGAAATACTGAAGCCGGTAAAAGTTCATGTAAACCCTGAACTACAGTTACGACAGCTACCCTTGACATTTCATGGGATAGCTGAGTATTAATTCTTACACTCTCAACTAAATCATAAACAGACTGATGTGTGATAGCAGGGGAAATATTACTACTAGCTGAGGATGAGATATTAGATTCAGACTTCTTACGCCCATTACAAATTTCAGACTTAATTTCTTCATGGATGTTCTCTATAGACTTTTGAACAGTAGCTCTACTCAGTCCTTTTTGTACAGGTTTGATTATTTCCTCAGTCACAGTTCTAGAATTTCTTGGTTCTGATAAATTAGAAGAATAACAGCTAGTTGTTGAGACAGTTTTAATAGGTTCTAATTTACCATCCGAATTTTTAAACAGTAACGGTGGCATATCGTCACTATCTGCACCAATTGAATTCTTTGAAACCTCGGGTAACTGCTCTATTTGCCTTTTCAGATCTTTCAATCGCAGAATGACTTCGTTTCTATCTCCAATCGTACATTCTGAAGGAACATCGTTTTTCCTCAAGTGTTCCAAACAGTTGTCTAAGAACTGTATATAAAAAGAAGGGTTTACAGTGACTACTTCAACATAATTTGAAGGAATGTAGCCCATGTCACCTTTTTCACTTATTACTTCCCACCAGTTTTTGTGTTTCGTATTCGTCTGGTGCAGTAAGAAATATTCATTACTTTTGAAGCTCAGCGTTTTGGCATATGTTGCTTTAAAATCATATAAACTGTGCAGCATGTCAAGATTTCCTGAAATGAATTGATAATTTCCTTTAGGGTTTGCAATACATCCCAGACAGGAATTGCCCCATCTTACCAGTCAATATAATATCCTGAGACATTTTTAAATAGTTGAATATAATAATTAAAAATTAAAAATATGAAGACATAGATGTCACTGTCACACCTATTTGTATTTTTTGTTTGAAATTCATTTGACATAATTTTGATTTCAATCCATCTATTGGAAAATTATTAAACTAAAATTGACCACAAGTATATGACATCGACATTATGTCGGTGGTATATGAACACAAAGTTAGGTCCTTAGACAAGCAAGGTTGGGTCATTGTCTAAAGATTTAGACAATGGTTGGGTATTGCCAAAGAATACAAAGATGTGTATTCTTTGGTAATGTTTATTAGGAGTGCGAGAACACTAGGGTCTAAAGATAGCAGCGGTAAAATTGTAACTGTCTTTTAGTAGTATTGGCTTCATATATGAATGCATGGAATAATTCATTTCAACTTTTTCCAATTTTGGAAACTAAATACAGTTTCCATGAAATTTTAAAGTGAGTAAGTGTTCGTAAAATTTCGAAAAAACGTGGAATCCAGGAAGACGATTGAAACCTAATAGTAAAATAAATATAAAATGTTATTTTTAGAAAACTGTCAACTTATTAATTTAGTTTTCAACTCAATTATTCCAAGTATTTTTCTGTATCTTGCTCTCAATTTGAGGAATTGCTGTAATGGTGGGGCTGCTAATATTGGTATAGCCGTTCAATACAGACTTCATCATAGGTAAATAAAACATAAAACAAATTTTGGGTTGGGATTATTGATTTTTGGAAGAAAATGATAGCAGAAATAAATTATTCTCATGAAAATGTGCTATATAAAAGTTTAATTGCTCAATGCGATGATTGTTTTACGATTTGCGATTCGCAAAAAAAAGTGAATATGAGGATAAGCGTGAACGAGCTTTAATGCCACTCGTTAAAATGTACCCTGGTACGTTGTCAATTTTCACTTGTTACATTGAGGAAATCACATTTGTATTTGTATAATAAACTAGTGATAGAAATACCCTAAGTCGTAAGGGGATACCGGTACCCACATAGGTCTAAAAGAATCAAAACATAGGATAAGATAATCTCAAAATTCTACACGCAGGTAATAAAGGAAAAAAATGAATTTGTTGGAAGCCATGGAAATTAATAAATCAATTAAAAACCCCCCTTTGCTTCCGTACGGCGCATTTGGCCAACCCCGGTAATTTCCATAATCTCCACTATTGAATTTCATAGTTGACACCTTTGTTATTTGAACTACCTGTCTTTCCAGCGTACCTATAAAACCTCGTTTTCAGATATCAAATATATCAGTTAGCTTTATACTTGATAATGGGATAAAACCCGAAACCGGTCGTAAGAATAAAATAACTAGTGGAAATCAGACAATAGTGTTTTCATTCATTTCATTTAAGCGATCATAAATTTCCACAAAATAAATAAGTCATCAATTACACAAAAATAATAAAAAAGAACACAGTCAAGCTACAAAAATTGAAATGATAAGATGAATAGATGAATAAATTCCACAAAATAAATAAGTCATCAATTACACAAAAATAATAAAAAAGAACACAGTCAAGCTACAAAACATTAACATCGGCTTACAGCTGAAACAGCTGTATACCGGTGGTTCCTAAATTTAAATTGTGGACGATCACAGGAGTGCTCATCGCAGTCGCAACTTACTCAGATTAGCTCACTGTTTTGTAATAAACTATTGAACAGTGGATTATCCCGCTTCGCCTAGTCACAGATGGTACTTTATATATCACATACTCATGCTGATTATTTGAGTAAATGCGGTGATCGGTTACCTGTGGTTACGGAACGTGACGCGACTTTTCCTATGACATATCGTTCCACAATCGCTATGTTCAAATACCTACCCATCACTATAACAAACGAACAGAATAACATAATGTTAATTAAATTCTCATTAGATTGGTGACTTTGTGATTGATTAAGGTGAATTCTTGTTCATGGGTTGTGTATTTGCCAGGTGAAAAAGAAAGAAGTATTTTCAAAACAACTATGGTCGATTGTGATAGGCAAGAAGCTTCAAATTTGGTAATTCAATTATTTATTTAGGTCAGTATATATTGATTCATTATAAAATTCATTTTCAGCAAAAAGAATTTGAATGGGTATTAAACCAAGAAGTTCATAAGGGATTGGCACAAATTCACCAAATTCTTGTGGTAAAATATTTTTCAAGTACATATAATACAAACATTTCTTCTGAACCTGCCTGAAAGTATCCTTACCAAATTATTTACACTAGATTTTTATTTGGTTTCTTTATAAATCCTTGATTCAAATTGACGTTTAACCAAAAATGATCAAACAACATTTTTGTAATCCCATACTGATATTTTGATTTAACGGCCGCAGCGGCGTTGAGTCACTGAGTCATAAAAAATTGTATAAGGTAAATAAATATTACCTCCTTTCAAAAAAACTAGGAAACAAGCTATGAACCAGTTGTCTCCAATTTCAAGAAACAATAGTAAGCATCGTAGGACATTGATGTACTTTGATGAACACACCAGTAATATTGTTTCTTGATAAAGCAAGATTGCATGTAGGTTACGAGGCAAATAATAATTTGAGCAAATTTATCAAAAGCAATAAAGCCAAAACTTCAATGTTGGATAGATAACTCTTGATGCTATCTTGATTAGCAAAACGTGCATTGAGAGACGGTGTGGAAAAAGTGTTTTCAATAGAATAATTTCACAGTACATCATGTTCTGCAAGTTTATAGAAAAAGTTGTTAGTATTATAACAGATTTTTTCCGAAGATACCTTAATAATGATATAAAGTTGACAAAATGCTTGGTGTTATATATTTATCTTTCAGAGTATATATTCATATCTGAGAACTGTATTATCTAGTTTTAGATTCGTTTCTCAGTTTTGGACTGTTTCAGAAGTTTTCTAAATACTAAGCAGAAATGTTGTTAATGTTTGTTTAGGAATGTGCTAGGAGGTTTCCTGTTGCATTATATGGACATGATAATTCATCCAAACAAGACAAATTTGTCCTATCTGTTCCAGCAGATCAGTTAAAATGTGTTGTCACATTGACGGGAGATAGCATCACACATGCTGTGAGTACTCAGAATAAAATATTTTTTTGAAAAGTAATAAATTACTAATTCAGGATATAACGTTCAAAGTTGTAAGACAAACAACAGCAACTATGGTTCGGACCACAATTCAGAGTGAGTATCCATGGAAACTCCAACAGGTTCAAGATGCAGCAAATCATTTGCAACAAGCAATTTATCATATTGACGATGTGGGAAAACATTATAAATTCAGGCAAGTATATACTTTTAAATCAATATCTTCCAGTGATACTGCAACATTATATTATCTCAAGATTTTCTAGAAAGCAGTATCTCTGTTAGAAATAATTGGTAGAATAGAACAGAATAAAATGGAACAGAATATTCGATTGACTATTTCAAATCATTGTTAAATGGAATAAAAATAGTAGTCAAAAATTAAATGTTCAATGTTATTTTTGAAAGGAGATGAATTGAGCAATCTGAATCTAATGGGTAGATGATTGTAGAGATGTAAGTTTATTGAATTTTATTTGGAAAGTCATTACTGAGGAATTCGTATATAATAACTTGTATTGTATTGGTGAACTTGGGATTGCCTAACTAGGCTTACCCTAACTTCAAGAGTTCGTGCATAAAGTTTTTAAATTGTGAATGAATTCGCGGCTGCTCAAGCAGTCTATATACGAGTAAATAAAATATTATTGAGCAAATTGAATCATTCCTGTAGAAGTAGTTTCCGTTCACTAATGAAGATATTTTGAAAAAAAAATCTAATTCCTGAGTCATTGAAAAGTTTTTGTTTTAGTTTCTTTAATTCAAAGAGTTCATAAGTGACTCCACTTTTATTTTTTTGGATGAATTTGTAAAACTTTGCGAAATACCCCCTTCAACAATCAATATCAAAAAAGAATATTCCCATGGCCACCATGTAGGAAACACATTTTATTTCTAATGTACTTTTTACAGAAAGGCTCAACTCAACATGACTTACTACATTGTAAAACCAATTGTTAATATTATAGTTTCTAAATATTAAAGCATTAAAAAGGATGAAGAATTTATTTATTGAATTAGGATTCCCTAATATACAGGTTAGCTTACTTAAATATTGTATAATCAACTAAATTTATTGATAATACAATATTATTTAAACTGAACAAAAAGAAATATTCAATTTCCATCATGAATATGTTTCAAAAGTTCGCTTTTGAAAATATTCAATGATGGAGTAGATTTAATTGAATCAGGTAAATCATTGAATCGGACAAAACATTTGAAGAATAAACTGCTCATACTACTTCTTGTATTTGTTATATGACTGTGACTGTTGTGCCTGGTAGAATGGTAATGAATGCCTTTATTGAAAGTTATTAATGATAACAAGTATGGTGGGGTCATTTTATTTAATAGATGAAAATCATGGAACAATGGAATAATCTTTGGGATACTGCGAGCCATTGTAGAGCAGATAGCATGGTGGAAATTGAAAATTGGGGTATACCTAACGTGACCATACGTCCCGCTTTGGGCGGGACATCCCCGCTTTCAGGCAGTATGTCTCAGTGTCCCCAGTGAGGCCGCCATAGTCCCGCTTTTGCAAACTGATGATTTAAAATGTATATTTTCTGCTCAAACTGCGTGGCATGACGCGAGAAGTTGAATTATGAGAGAGCGCGGTGCCGCGCTAACGCGTTTGAGCAGGATATATACACTCCTCCCGACTGCGCTTACTCGATGTGCAATGTTTTGTTTTAGTTCTAGTCAGACGAAACTAGGATCATGCAACGCAGTGATTTGTAACACAATAATAATGCCTAAACGCGGGTGTTCCATTAATATTAGTTTGCAACAAAAGTATTCTACCGAGACGGACTATTACAAACTGCTGGACTACAATAAAACAAGGTGGCTTGCGTTAATGCCCGCGCTTGAGGAATTATTAAAATGTTTCAGCCTTTGAAAAACTTTTCTGAGTACCTATCGACAAATGTCCTAATATTCTAAAGACGTTTTTCGAAAATCCCAGCTGAGAATTGTGGTTATATTTTGCACGCACAAGCGACCTTTCATGGAGCTGCGTTGAAAATCGAAGACAAATGTGTCGGCCATAGAGTCTGCCAAGGAAATTATTCGTTCTCCGAGATAAACTTGCACTAAAAGAGAATACAATTTTCCTTCCTCACATCGTCCGTAACCTGCTTGTAAAATGACAAGAAAGAAAAGCTATTATTTACTTGGAGCAGTGGTGTCAATTCAACACATAACTAAAAGTGTTTGAATGGGCAAAGGTGCAGAAAGTGCTGGATTTACTGATCACGCAAGGGTTTATTAGAGCGAAGATACGAAAGTCTTTGACGAGTTTTCACTTATTTCCAACTTTGCCACAGATGAAAGAATCTCTGACTGGAATGCCCAGAACGTTATGTCTCTGCTTGGAAGTAACGCATCTGTTGAATGAGTTTTGTCTCATCTACTTATAATATCACTTCAAGATTAAATGAAAATTCAATATTGATAGATTATAATAAATGAAATGAATGAATCATTCCATTTGAACCATTCTAGAAAATAAAATAATACTGTAACTTTCAGTTACAGACTGGATTCACTGATCATAATTCTTAATTTGAATTTTTATAATGGCATTCTAGTTCATTTCATAAAATTCACTTATTTGAATGGATTCTAAATTATTTCATCTTATTTGACATTTTTTGGATTATTTATAAAATTGAAATTTTTATTTGTAAATTGTATATTCAATAAATTTCAATGTAATTTTTACACAGTAGCTTTTCGAAAAAATGAAAATATACCCCTTTCAATTTACATTCTTATATATTTCCATATTTAACCTTGTAATAAAATCGAAGAATGAACTTTTTAGCTAACTCCTAATCAGATAGAAAACTGATTTTCCTCCACAAAAAATGAGTTTCGTTCAATATAGTAATTATGAGTTTCTATAACTGAGAAAATGTCTAGTCTGATAATGGTTTGACGGCATCTACTTGTGAACTTCAAAAAAATAAAGATATTCATGGTTTGTTTACTGTTAAGCTCAGTTTTCTGAAATGCATGAAAAATTTAAAATTGACAAAATGTTTTTTGAAAATACTGCAATATACACAAATTATGTTTTCCGTAATTTTTTGCCTTTTTCAGATCCTCTGACGAAGTCCTACATGTACTAGGAAACATATTAGGTAGTTTACAGAAAGGGCGTACCAGTTTGATAGTACCTAGAAAAAAAACTATTTACGATTTATTGAAAAGTCGTAACATGGTATAACCCTAAATGCATATTGCAATAAATAAGAGTTTCAAGTGTTCTCTTTTGTAGAAATCTCTTTCTCCACCCTTGGCAGAAGACTTGGCTATAAGTTTTTATATACAAAGTCATAAACTGGTATTCGTTATGTATCACTTAATGAATAACCAGGGAGTGATGACTCCTGATCCTACACCAGCAGAATGTTCAGTGCCTTGGCTTAATGAGGTATTGGTACTTTTTACAGTTGGATTGCAACTCTGCCAACAGCTAAAGGATAAGGTGAGATGAATACCCAAAAATGAATTGCTGAAGTTGTGTGTTCGGGGAATGATGATTATTCTAAAATGTGAATAATATCAATAAATGCAATGTTAGTACAAAAACAGAATCCATGAACATTTCGCTCGCATTAATATTAATTTCGGTATCGTTAAAACAAAAGTAATATGATGTAGTAGTATGATGTGATGTGTGGCTTGGCAGACATATAGTGCTTCAAACTGTGTCGGCCTTCACTGGCACGCATTTGCTCATCTATTGATAATTTATTTTCGAGTGGGACTGGTTAATATTTTGATGAAAAACTTTCAATGACTGGTCTATTTTTGAACAATTTGTCATTGTTAGGTTCTTCTCTAGGTGGTATTTTAGTGTTTTCATTGAAATGTATAAATTGGCGAATTTTATCATATCACTTTTCGCTTGGACATTTTTTTATTTGAGTTAAACCTGTAATGTAATGTTCCACCTAGTCCATGGTTGTTGGTAACATAAGGTGGTAACACTGTCTTGTTGTGAGTTCTGTTTAGGGATGTCCACTTTGAAAAAACATCGATGTCTGTTTTGATTCGATAAGTAGGAACTGTACATCGATGTCTTTTGATGTATCGATCGATATTTTGTACACATCGAGTACTTTTACATTATTATAACCTTAATTACTTTCCTCAGATCGAATATGTGAGTTCATGATATAAACAATAAACACCAGACATTTTTTCTTTTATTGTCAGTTGGTAGTGACTCGTGGACAGTGCCGCAGTGCAGCCAACAGAATTTTTTAGTATCAGTTCACTATTGAATAATAAACTTTTCTTTTTTAAATAAACAAATAGAAAAAGAGATTTTAGATTTTAGTAATCAAACTTGAGTTTTTATGAAATTAGTTGGTTATAATCAATTCGATGTTTTTTAATAAAAACTGAAAAAACATTGATACATCGAGTATATCGAAAGCATTTCAAAACATCGGATCGATTCGATATATCGCATTGTAAACATCGATGTTCTGTTTTTCTTGACAGTAGTAGTTGATGATAGTGGTCGATGTTAAGTCGACATGCGATTCTTGTGAACATATTAATAAGCAAATAAACCCTAATAAATATTACGGAGTTTAATTTGCATGATACGACAAAACCCAATTTTGGTTCATCTCCAAGACCTAATCTTTGGCATATGTACAAGAGACATATAGATGCATATACCCAAATATTTACTTATTTCTTGCTGGGTTATATTTGCAGGCTTATTTGAATCTGTTTGTATTTAGTAAAGGTTGGATTCACCAAATATTTTCTGAAGGAAGTCGTTAGAAAAGAAATATTCGAAAAATGAATGAGGTGTGCTAAGATTCATGTCAGCAGACAGTTGTACGCTACCTTTGAATGATTTCGCTGTATCATCTACGACTAAGTTTTTTCCTTTCAGGTGACTGAGGGATTTACTTTCTTGCTAAACCCGTCTACTGCTTGAGGTTCAATTGTAAAATACTGTCATCAAATTCAGTAATGGCGTTTTGAATATCAGTGTGATTAGAATTGGTTCTATCTTCCACGTCTTCTAGGTCGGATTCATCATCATCTAAACCATCTACACTTTCCACTTTAGAATCCCTATGGTGCTCAGCATAGTACTCTAATTCATCTTCTGTGGTTGAATTTTCTTTTTTTGCGAATGATAAGATAAATAGTAGGGGAAAAACACTTTTGGTGGTTGCAGTAATGTTGAAAAATTTAATAAAAAGAACGACAACGTTTTTGCACCGATTGTATGTAAACAAGTATATTATGTTTTATTTGAATTTTATTTTTCTAATAAAAATAGGATACTGATTTCCGCTATATAGTAAAGTAGATAAGTCTGATTTGATGATGAAATTTCTTTGAACAACGATAAATTAAACGAACCAGATATTTATTTTAAATAAATAACTCTACTTACAGTTTTGTGTAATATTTTCACGACAGTAAAATATTGTTGAAAACTAAGGATTACCTCAAACACGCACTCTCTTATGTAAGGCGGGTGTAAACTAACTTACGTTCCAAGTTTTTTGCAGTCTATGCACTGTGCCGACCGATTGTAGGCCTTATTTATTTTGGATCTAGAGGCATATCAAAAATGCTATTAGGAGTTTCTGAACGAAAATTTTTTACTGTGTGGCTGACAATGTGTAATTTGTTCGGATGTAGAAGATATGATACAAAACGTAATGTAGAGTATTAAATTCATCTTTCAGACGAGGAAGAAACACCGCTATTCTCCAAACAAATGAGACATCTTGGGCTGTTCCTCAAGAAGAGTTCCTCAATAATAGTTTTTGAAAAGTTATAATGAAGATCTACCAAGTTGTCTGTCTTTCTCACGAATAGTTCAATTTTTCTGCTTGGATAAAAATTTATGAGACATCCAACTTTGCAGTTTATTCTAGGATATTAAATATGTTTTGTTAGTTATGTTGAACAATCTTATTGATTTGATTCTATTTTGCAGATCTGCGTGTTTTCACAGTATAAAGATTTTACTGTGGGTTCGAGACCTGCTAGCCCCCAGTCTTGTTAATTAGGAATCTCAAGTATTAAAATTGAATCGTCAATTTTGTATTACTAGTGTCAACTACTTATATTGTAAATATTTAAGATATTATTAGAATATGTAATGTATATAATTTATGCTACAACTTCTAATGTAATTTATAGTCAGATATTACATTGTGAAATGTATTTTAAATCGAGTTTGTGATGAATGTCACTAATGGCTGAAATGAATTTTAAAAAAAGCTTGAATATTATCAGTTATTTATTGTCTAGAATGTGGAACACTACAAAGTTTTAATAAAGGCATCTTAAGAAATAATATAAGTTCATTCTAATTTCTGTTGAAGCTTCTCTTGCTATTTTTGCTGTGTCTTTAAAGTCTCCAAGAGATTAAATGATTAATTGGTCATCAAACCCACATTCACAATAGCAGCTGTTTCATGAGTGGAACTAGCTAAGCAGTCTTTGACTTGTATAATCAGATTTAGTAATTATAGTACCGTCGTACAACTAATATTCTGGAGTTGTTCTCTTGCAAAAATTGAACATGCTCAGGTGATCAAGAAAAAATAAATTTAATATTTCAACCCAACTCGGTACACCAAAGCCAAGCTGTCCCTATGTACATATTAAGTGATTTAGGACTCAAACAAATCCACTGGATATTCTAGTATATATGATTGTCACACCAATGATCAGCTACAGAGTCGAACTTGTCCGGATATTTCCGGTCACCATATCTTCAACGGCCATTGAAATCATCTCCTGTCTATATCTTTCTGTATAGAAAGGCTAGATGGACAGCATATAAAATTGTGCATATTGCCATTAATACAAATCATGTTTATGCGGCATGATCCTAAAATTCATAGCATTCTAGGTATTTCCTCCGGCATTTTTTCAATGCCTCCATTAGTCAACCACGACCTAATCCCAAGTAGATGGTAGATGACGAATATCTGGCAAACAGCGTGAAGACGGATTTCCACCAAATGGACTCGGTTTCGACTACTTTCGTTTTCAAAAACAAACAAAAAACTTTGTTCAGTTTCGGAAATAAATTCAAAACTGTAATTTCACCAGACAACAATGCAACAAATCAATAAAAATAGCCTACCTAGTGCCTATAATCGAAATTTATACCCAACACAGATTAACACTTTAAATAAAGTAATAACGTTTCCGACCGTTTCCACATAGCGAACTCAGTTTTCAAAAACACAAAACAATGAAATCTTTCGATCTTTTCGCCTGCCAACGGTACATTTCATTGTTGACTCAAGTTTTTGTTTTGTTGAAATCAATACAGTTGCTGTTTTGTTGTGGTTCTGTCCGTTTGCCGGAAATCCGCCATAATAGAATAAGTGCAAATATATTTTCCATCCAGGATGTTGGAAACAGTCACACAGTTGTTTCACTTAATGAATCACTTTGGAAGTTAAGGTCTCATTTTTGTTTTGATATCTTTAGGTAGATAGGTATTACCTATTTTGAAATTAAAATTGATAGTTGTGAACATACTTTTGTTTGAGTAAATTTTATTAAAGGATTATGATACAATCTAATGGGTCACTTTGACAGAAGAAAATGTAGGCATATATACCTACTCTGCTATTCGTGCGAAGGTGCGGCGAATCGCTAGCCTAGAACATATTCAAATAAGATTTAAATTGTAACTCATTCGGAATTTATTGAAAAAATAATTCAAAGCACATTTTGAATGATAAAGTGAAAAGTAAAACATTAATAAAAATGAAAATTTTCAAAAACGATATGAAAAATCACTATATTTATTCGGCATATTGTAAGTTTTCTTCTGAGAAATTCTTATAAAATTTTAATAATTGATAGAAATATGTACAGTCTCATAATGTACAGGTTGTCAAATCTAGGAAGAGACGAGAATTTCTGCTCTCTCTCTTTTGCTAGTACCGTACTAGAATTTTTTCTCTCTTTCGCCAGTACCGAACTAGCGAAAGAGAGAGAGGAAGAGACTTGAGAATTTCTGTTCTATATCTCGGTAGTAGAGAGCAGAAAGTATCAAGTCTCTTCCTCTCTCTTTCGCTAGTACGGTACTAGCGAAACTCAGCGAAAGAGAGAGCAGAAATTCTCAAGTCCCTTCCTAGATTTACAAGCTGTAGTCTAGTTCAAATCTAGCACCTTTTAGCCCGCTTCGCCACGAGTTACCTCACTAAGTTTTCTCGAAATTAATGAAATATAGCATGACAAAATTTAAAAAAGGCAATGTTAAGTAGATACTTACTTTCATAAATAAAAACTTTTCATCGGCTGGTTCGTCGATAAACGTTTTTATTTGTTCAGGTGAAAATATTTTTGATCCTTTTCCAACACATCCTTCGGACTTTCGCTTTAATAAAGCTTGTAGCTTCTTATATTTAGAAATGTCTATATTATGGTTGATATTTACCTAGAGTCTTGAAAGTCCACTAGATACTTTTCAGGACAACAAGAGGATTGTTCCGAATTCTTGAGGTTTTTGTTGAATACTCTTCTTGAACAGGAAAATAGCAGGTTCAATACTCCTAACCGCTCTGGATTGAATGATTCCGTACAGTCTATCTCGTCTTGTGTTCGTAGATCTATTGCTGGAAAGATCCTCACTAATTTAGTTTGTTGGACATGTTCAAGAGTTAGCAAAAACGTATGTGACTTTCTGGAACTTCAACTAGTGTTTCCTATTATGACTGATAACCAGTCCGTGCAAAGCTTGTTGTTAAATCATTTGAAAATAGAACTTTTAACGGGTGATGATCAACTGTATTGCCAAATTTGCGCAAAACTAAGTGACTATAATAAGACAACAAGTATAGCTGAGGCACCAGTCAATCTAATAATAACACAGATAATCTTCAAACATGACTCAACCTCTGAAGGAAGCACCAGACACTTACGAAGGTTCGAAAAAGATAAACAGTTCAATCTAGCAGACCACAATTATAATCTTCATGCAATCATTGTTCCATGTGGTCCTGGAGTTAAATTTGGTCATTATTACGCATTGATCAAAGACAAAACCGACTGTTTTAAGTTTGACGATAGTCGTGTCACAAAATATTCTGGCGATATCTGGAATTTATTGGAGCCTCTGGAGACACCCTACATTTTATTCTATGAAAGAGAGGATATTGAAAAATCAAGATCTTCAGGTGCTGCAGGTTTTTCCTGCAGCTGAAAAAGCAAATGCGCCACTGGAACTCTTTTCTTACCCCTCGTTTGAAGAAAATTCATCTTATAATCCTTCTAGTGCTCATATATAATGGTGTACCTTGAATTCTCCAATGGGTTTTTTCGTTAGTTCGAACATATTCCTCTGCAAAGGGTAATGGGGTATGAAAAATTAATTGCTGTTGTTCAATGTGTGAAAAGCAATATTCACCAGAGTTGTTATCGAAGATATCTGTGCCATATATTCAATATGTAACAAGGTATCAGCTATTACTTCAGGGATATCTTCTAAATAGAATAGCGGTGGGATGCAAACAAATGGGTTTTACCTATTGGAAAAGCAGTAATAGCGCTCTTCATAATTTATTGATAATTTGTGTATGCGTTTGAAATGGGGCTGTATAAGTGACTTATTACTAGTGTATGGAGTACTACATATTCAGCTTGTGAGAGAATTTTTATTCAGTTACGATAATTTCAAACAATTTTATTCGTGTAGGTATATCACTCAATGATCTGAAATAGTGGTTTTTTGATTATCGACAACAAATACATTCAAAATTCTTGAAAATGATCTCGGTAATATTCCTGTATAACCTAAAATATATTCAATATACAGGAATTCATTTGGAATCAAGAATGATCCGAGTGTATTCTAAAAATTTTTAGTGTGAACTCACAGAACAATATTTCGAGTATAATTATGTTTAGATTTTATAAATGGGCCGACTCCGGCGGTACTGCAATGCAGGACCAATCCGCGATGGAGGTGAAACAAGCCCTCTAATAAACCCTTCATCAATTTTCAAAAATAAGTGGCCCTCATGCGAGGCGTTTCAGATGTTAATGTTTTGACCCAAGATTAATTCATCGTGAGCATGAATATTTTCTACACACAAGAATGATAATAAATTTTGTGGAATAGCTTAATAACTTGTACTTTACCAGCAATGGAGGTGGAAGGTGTAACAAGCGCCTAAACCCCCGCACTAGTTTCCAAATATCAGTTTAATTAAGATTCCGGACCTGCATGCTGGGCTCTATTATGTACTAGACCGATTAAAATATTGATATTTCTCATGTTTTTATCGATTGAGTATGTGTAAGAATATGCAACGCGTTACGTTTAATAAATCACGCCATCTAGTGCTAATATTTGTTGTTATCGGATATCTTGATTGGTGTGAAGATCGGTTCGAATGTGAATAATATCACGCCGAATGGATAAGGGAGCTAGTCTTCAACCTGTTAATAAGATGATGATAGACTGAGGAAGGTGAATAATTTTCATAAAATAGATTGTAAAGACTTAAAAATGTCCCAGTAGTCAGGAATATGTTCAGGTAAACAGAAATACTTGAGTTTGTTTAGAAGAAAATACTCTGGGAAGTGTGAAATACACTTCTCCATATAATTAACGCACCAAATTGAAATTTTAAAATAAATTGTTAGCGTTAACTCAATCGCCACAAAAGAAATTACCAGGAAAGGAATTCCTGGCAAAAACATGATAATCTGCACTGATAGTAGACAAGCTCTATTAGCCTTGAACAGACAACGTGTTACCTTAGGGCTAGTGCTAGAGTGCCACCAAGACTTAGACAACGGTTGGGTAGATCATAATATTATCCTGAGGTGGGTTGAAGGGTACGATAGGAGTAAAAGTAATCGTATTGCCAATTCTTTAGTCAGGAAAGCGGCTGGACTAAGAATTTTAGGATCCAGTTACACCTACGGCCTGATGACTTCGACAATTGCGGAACTAGCCAAACACCCATACTCAATCCCTGAATAGGTGAGATGGAATCAAAGGATGCAGTGTTGGCAGGATCACTCTGGGTGACCCTGGGAAGCTGGCGCCGAATAAATATCTGGCGATGACCAGGAAAAATGGACATCAATATGTCTTGGCACAATTATGTCGCTGGAATTGCAAAGGATGTTTCTCAAAAGCTTGGAATACTGTTCCGAACCAAAAAACTGTACAAACCCCAACAGCTTTTGATGCTTTATTAAGCTCAGATCAGAGCTTCTTTGGAGAATGCATGCAGCTCCGCCCCTAAGCATACCCTGAAGTTGCTGGATTCCATCCAGAAAAGGGCCTTCCACCTGATTGGAGATATTAACATCACTTGCAACTTTGATAGTCTGGAACATAGAAGAAAGGTTGGAGATTTGTCTTTCTTTCACAGATACTTTCGCGGGGATGTTCAAGTGACTTGACACATTTGATTTCACCAATAGCGGTTCAGAAATGCGTGACAGACTGTGGCTGCTCATCGTTTTGAGGTACAACTCAGTACACCTCGAACTTCACTGTTTAAGAACATTTTTCCAAATCAATTTATTCTCCAGCGATTCAAATCTAACGCGAATCGCTACTTTGGCACAGGCACCGCTCTTAGAGAGCCTCAAGGGTTTTCCTGTTCCTAAAAAACATTTTGATAACACTTTTTTGTCGAAATTCAAGTTTTCTCGAGACTTTCCTTAGGGGCCTTAATTTTATATAAGCTTAAGGGCTCCTGCTGTGCCTAAGATGGCCCCGAAATATATTTTTAAGTTTCTTTAGAAACTATTCACTTTCAACCGATTGTAATTGAATCACAATTAATCGCAAACCTATCTTGAAATTGGGATCTTACTTTGAATGGGGAATGTTCATCAGTTTGGGTTATTACAGCAAATGCAAGTTTGAACAAAATAAAGTTGAGTTTAATTCATGAGTTTTTCAAATTCACTATGAAAAGTATTCAAATTGATGTTTCAAGTTGGGTTTTAATTTTTAAAGGGATTTGTTTCTAATTCACATATTGGCAACAGCGCCTAGAATGCATATAATATATCAAGTTGAAATAATTC
>WOGR01001495.1:0-19754 GCA_015342045.1 Leptinotarsa lineolata | reverse complement strand
CCAATTGCGTAGTTTTCGAGTTAATCGCAAAAAAACAAAACTAAGTTGAATTTTTTCACAATTTTTGCAAAAAAAACATATTTCCCGTGGAAAATTTAGTTGGCAAACTTCAGATTGATGTTCAGCAGCCCAAAATACTATTTAGAACGAATTTTCAAAACTTTCCGCAAAAAAACACAAGCTGCCTGGACTAGAAGGTTAGACTCGCAGATTAATACCATTTTTTTAAATTTCCTAGGTCCTTCGGAGCATTTCTGTCGATTGCTTTCATAAAATAGGTTTCATAGTGATTGATTTTTCGAAATAGATTGTCGATTCTCTATAGTATTAGATGGGAATCAAAAATCATGAATGATGTGTTGGCTAGACACATTATGGGAAATTCCTCAAAATAGTTTTACCTTGTAGTACCTAGTTGTTAGGCTTTGGTGATTCAATTTCATCAAATTCGAACGAAATAGTTATTTGGATTTCTTCAGCTAATTGTTCTACCACTTTTCCGAATATGAAAAGTACACAGTCTTCAGACTGATACAAAAAATATCAGCTCATAAATGGTTCATATTAAATTTGGAAGAAAAACACTCACTTCTATGTAATTCAGTAGTAATTTATTGAGAGTTGTATCTCGGAAAGCCATTTTCATGAATCCAATCGAACTTTATTCCAGGAGATACATCTGATAATATAACCTACATCGAAGAACACCCTGCATGGAATTGGATTCCCAATGATATTTGTGGATTAACCAAAGGAGAAATGAAAACTAGAATTGTTGGAGGAGAAGAAGCTGAAGATGGTGAATTCCCATGGATGGTAAAACTTGGGGAAACTATCAATAAACACGGAGAATCGTATCGTGTCTTTACGTGTGGTGGTGCTTTAATTACGGAATTCTACGTTTTGAGTGCTGCTCATTGTGGAAATAAATTTGACATGTGAGTATTGAAGTATTTATTATTGATATAGATTTGGGAAATGAATATGAGAATTCCAAAAACAAGCAATTTTCCCAATCACCAGAAATGCAAAACTCTTATCGACGCGTGTTTCACCATCTAAGTTGGCATCTTCAGGAGAAAGAAATCGGTTCAGTGGAACCCAACTCAGTTGATAAAATGCGGTCGAAGAGAGTTTTGCATTTCTGGTGATTGTTTTTTATTTATTCTACGGTAGAGATTCAAGTTCAACCTTTTATTTGGAATAACCAAATAGTAATAAAGTCTAAATGAACTATCACAAATAGCTTGTTGAAACAATCTCGCCCTTTGCGCCGTGACGTACACGTCGACGAAATTTGTCGGTCGAAGACTACCCAAATAGCTCAATTTCACTCCATATCAAGTACTCATTGATTATTGCTACCTAATGATTTCAACGAAACACATATTTTGATCATGCTTTTTGATTATTACGCTGACAAAATTTGTTGGTCGAAGACTTCCCAAATAGCTCAATTTCACTCTATATGAATTACTCATTGATTATTTTTTCCAAATAGTTCCAACAAAATACATTTTGATCATACCTTTTGATTATTATTTGCAATATTTGCATCAAAATGAAGTGGATGAAATAATTTGCAAGGATTCCTCCATTCCTTGAACCCTTCAAGGCTAGACTTGGATGCTAGTTCCCATTGGATGAACCACAAGCACCGACACTTCGAACGCTTGGATCTATACAGAAGCAGGCGGTAATCACGGAACAGCGGAAGCTGTCCAGTGTCCCAGTAAGGGGCTGCAATGCGCCCATGAATTGATTTACGCATCCCGTCCCATTTACGGAGCCTCTCCTCCTAAGAGGCCAATGCTAATGAAGATGAAGGCTCACTAATCTCCAGCCGCGAGCGGGCACATCACCTCCTCCCTAGAACCCATGTTGAGAAACTTTCCTTTTCTACGTTTGATGAGTAAAAGTCGAGGAATTTTTCGAGCGCTCTCTACCACACATCTTATGTCGAAGACGTCGCGTCCATTACCCGTGTAGGTGAGAGATAGGGCAGTTCGCCAACAGCTTTTGGGTGTACGCCGTGTGATATGCATATACCCTTACTTTACCCCGAGGAGCACTCATGTTAGAAAAGCTGCCTTACCAACGTTGTTATTCATTTTCCAACGTTGGATTAGTAACCATCAAGGGCTCTTACGAGACCCCTCTTCCACACATCCAGCTTGAAACCGGCCAACGCAGATGAGAGATTGGGTAGTTGACAGATAACTTTACTGGATGAGCGCCGTGTGGTCTGCACCAGGGGTCTGTCAATCACTTAAGAGAGTAACAGTGACTTCCCCGCCGCTCAACCCGCCTTCATGGTAAGTGAATAAAATGTCAACCAAAAAATAAATTTTTTCAATCCGTTTTGATTCAGACTATACCAACCATATACGAAAGAAAGCCCAAAATTATCAAGAAAAATGAATAACTGAAGTTCAATTGTTTGGAACCCCTAAATTATATACATGTATTTCATAATTTTCACAACAATAATTTTGTTCCAGGGAATCGATAAGGAATATTTCAATTTGAACTCCATTCAAAAAAATAATTTGTGAAACTGTTTTGAAAATACTTTCGAACTGAGATATTCAAATATGTTGCAAGTTGAAATGTGAATGGTTGGTGAAAGCAAATTTTCATGATACAAGCTATAATTTTGTGTTTTTTCGGTCTCGAAATAGCCCATGAATAGCACCTTCTGTCTATCTATAAAATCTGAAGATGTAATATGTGTAGTAACAAGCAGTAGTCTGGGAGTTCAATAACGTGAGCTGGTAGGTCCTTGTTCATGGCTATTTGGTCTAGATCTTCATTTACTGGTTCGCTGGGGTACAAGGACATCATGTCCAGACTGGCACATATCGTTCATGTCCGATGTGAAATATGGCTCAAATGGTTGTGTTAGTTGTTACATTATGCTGGCCAAATATTTTTTAAGTGGCTGTAGTAGAGATCCAGTTGCGTTGATGATGGGTTGGAGAGGTATGTTCTGTTTGTGGATCTTTGGTAACCTATATAAGTTGAGACATCGGCTGGACTTTCCTCTAGCTATAATTTTTTTCTGGATTTTGGCGTTTATTGGTGAATCTTTCATGTTTGTTCAGTAGTGTTGATAAGTTTTGAGTTTTTTTCTTGATTCAATTACTGCTAAAATATTTTGTTGCGATGTTATGTTGAAAAAAGAAAAGTTCGTAAAATTTGACATCGTTGATATATAATAGTCCTGACGAAGAGTGGATATATTTTGCACGGAAGTTTGATACGAAATAACATTGGTAACCTTGACTTGATCACGAAATGAAGAATGAACGGAAATTGAGCCAAAGACGCACTGCAGGTTTGAACAGGAGGCTATCAATGGATTATATTTGGCTACAGAATTTTGGTGTTCTGCTCAGAATTGGCGTGACAACAGAAGTGAATAAACCTTATATAAGCGTGTCTATAGGAATACTGACAGTTGCGTCTTTAAAGCCAGAGAAAATATTGAAATGCCTGACCCTAATCAGGTTAGGACTGTTAATGAAGGTATTCCATCTATAAGTAATCGAGTTGAAACAGAAAAATTCCAAAAGAGACAGTTGATGGAAAAGGCTATTCAGATTTTGAAGGAATTCCCTGAAAACAGCCACTGTTTCATAAGCAACTCACTAATTCCAAAAATACTGCGGTTATTCAAACGAAGACATTATGTTGAAACCACAGCGATATTTCAAAGGTGGAGTAAAGTCTTTGGTTGCTGAAATATTACTGACTGCTGATAACGTAGACTTAGTAATCCATACTATACAAAGAACATTTGGAAGACCAGAATTGAAACCATATGAAGTCTTTCATCAGATATAATTATTTGAAAAAGTTAATACTATTCTCAGTAGAAATAAATAACATGGTGTCTATTATGAAACCCCTAGAATCCAAGAAACATGTGCAGAATTCTCTAATGATCAAAAAACTACTCAGTAAACTTCCTGAGTAACTGAAATCGAGTAGGGGAGACCCTGGGAAATTCTTTTCATGATTGGCAACTATCTCTAATGCAGCTTATTATGTAAGTTCACCTTGTAAATACATCAAAGTTAAACAACGGTCATTTGAAGGTAGAAAACATTTTCAGTACTTCTCAGTACCATAGATACAAACTGATGATATAGAATAGAATAGAACTTTATTCGTCACTGAAGTTATTACAAAAAGGAGTACAGAATGTATAATTTATTGGAACCAATCCATAGTATTCCAGTTTCAGAGTTTCAGTGGATACAGTATTTTTCAGTTGCCTTATCACAAAACAGGTTTTACTCAGCTTGGTGGTTGTTTCGTTTATATGATTTTTCCATGTGATTTTATCATCCAATATACCTCCCAGAAAGCGAGCAACATCAATCTGCTCAATGCTACTATGATTTACTCTTATTATTGAACTAGAATTCCTATCGAGATTATTCGTAAGAAACTGCTTGAAACACGTTTTTTCCAAATTCACCAATAGCCCATCGTGAGTACACCATTCATAGAATTTATTTGCTACAGTATTGGCCCTGAGTACCATATCATATATATTTTTTTTCTGAGATAAGAAAATTGGTATCGTCAGCATATATAATTATATTTTGAGTACTTGGACATGAATTAATCATATCATTCATAAAGATGATGAAGAGTACTGGAGCCATTATAGAACCCTGTGGGACACCCATATCAATTTATTTTTCTTTTGATTTATTATTATTCAATACTGCAATCTGTTTTCTATCTTTCAAATATGCTGAAATCCAATCATTCGCAATACCTCGAACCCCTATTCGATATAATAGATAATAGACAATAGATAAGCGATAGAAAAGTTGTTACAGATGAAAAGGTTTTTTCGCCTAGGAAGTAATCACCAAAAGTGTGAATATAGGAGAGTGTGTTGCAAAAAAATGATTGTGAACTATATCGTCATCAGTTGCTTCATAAAGACCTACCTTCCAGAAATTCGGAAGTTGGCATCAACGAATCATCCATGTAGAGTGATTCTGAAATAGCTACTACTGGCTCAAAAAATGATCAACGGTAGATAATTTTGTTTGAATGAAGGAGTTATTGTTGAAACTGAGACTTATTTCAAGGCAAAAGATAAATCGTTCTACAAAAGTGGAAATGTTAGAGTGGTGCTGGAATGGTTATGTGGCTCTTGATGGAGATAACGTTGATGAATAAAGCGAATTTAGAAAAAAAAATTTACATTTTATTTCTTAGGCCCAGGACTTTTCAGCCCATATGTTAGGTTGTGGGGTTATTGATACGTATTGGGATAATGTAGTACAAGGAATGACATGAGTTTTGTTCAGAATACAGTAATATTTCCTCACTCAGAACTGTTAATATCGATTATAATTCGATATTGTACATTCAAACTCATAGATATGCTTCTTGTAGTAGGAACTGTCTACTTTCATTTAATTTGCCAAAGTTCGTGGGTATTTATTTTGTTAGTATTTTGTGCGATGAATTTTTAGCGAAACAAGTAAAATATGACGATAAATATATTCAGTAGGTAAATAGATATGATTTTATTATACGCTTTCAGGTGTATACGTCTCAACCTACCCATGATGATGGATCATTATTACAAGGTCTTTTGATCTATCCCCCCAATAAGAAGACTTCGCCCATATTTGAATCATAATGGCGTCACTTTGCTAATAGTATTCTGCTTGCCAAAGATTTTTTTTCGATACTCACATCGCAGGGGTTACTATTATAGATATGTGAATGTATGTGTGAAATTTCAGCCCAATCACTCGAATGTCAATTCAAAGATTTATTCCACATCAACTGAATATCATACTGGTAGGTTGAATCAAACAAAAACTGCGGTTTTGCACAAATGAAATAAATGGAAAAATACATTGAAGTTATTGACTAAGATTCTGAAAGAGTTCACAAAGTTGTAATAAAAGACCATCGGGTCTGAAACGATCTCTTTTTTTAACTTTTGATGATTTATAATTATCTTGAAAGATTAATCATTTTTGCACTCAAAAATACACCTCCCTGTATAGGGGATCGTTCAGCCGAAGGGATTTATTTTCATATTTAAATTTGGTAGTGCGGAATTTGCTGCCACCAGATCAGAAGGTTTGAAATCCGTTTTGATCACACGGATTGGGAATTAAATACTTTGGTCAACAGATGAAACACCCACCTTTATCCTTTATATCATCTTTCGGACGAGATGGCTCAGTTTTGTCACAAGTTTTGTTCGTAGAGGCTGCGTTTTACCACGGCTTCACAAATGCATGGCTTTTTTATGGATTTGAGGGAAATGAAATAATATTGGCAGATTTTCTACAAATCAACTTTATTGACAAATAAAGTAGGTGGAATAATCGGATCAACAATCGATAAACTACGTATCAACAAAATGATGATAGAAGTTTGAATCTGTTTCAGTTAACCATATTCAACTGTGGACAATTTATTTGGCAAAGAAATAGGTAAACAAACAAACTATAAACAAAATGAATCACAATTATGAGAAACTATTAAGGGACCCACTTAATCGCTCTCGCTGTATAACGCGCATGAGACTTTGTCATTCCACTCGTAATCTCAATCACGAAAAAGGAACCCGTTTCGCAGATACATATAACTTTCAATAATACCTAAGGTGCCAATTCAAAGAAATATAAAGATACACATGCATGCACAAATATATACAATATAGATAATAATTGTTTGTGAGATACGCTCACCCACAAAATGTAGATAGACTCTCCTGAGATCTCCATCAAGAGCCATTATTTCCCAAAAACTGCCCCAAACTCTTACCAGGAACTTGACAGTGTTTCCTCACGCTACTATGCTTGATCAAACCGCGGATAAATCAACCTAAAAACACCCCTCGGAACAGTGACTTGAAATATATCAACACTTCTGTTCACATAAGATACCTCTCACGGATTTTCCAACCCTGCAGGAAACTCGACCGAACTGACCAAATCTCTACGTACGACTTCTGCATCTCTCAACAAAGTTCTCTTAAGGAGGGTGGAATTCGAATTCTCCCAGAGAGTCCCTGTCCAATCGGATAGCTATGAATTATTTCACCGATTCGTACACTTAGCTTCCTCTTCAAATCCTGGCGGATAAGTCGGCAAGAATTACTTACTCAGTAGTCAAATGCCATGATTCTGCTACTGACATACAGATGTCACTGCAAGGACCATTTCGGATTTTATACATCTATTTCTTAGTTTAGGAATGAAATGCGTTGTTGGTCTTCATCACATCGTTAAATTAAGGGTGGTTGTTCAGTCTCGTCTATGACCCTCTGATCTCTCAGCCAATAATTCATATTTTCATGTGGGACAACTTTGACAATTTCAATTCGACCTTTCAGGAAAATTATTAGTAAAGTTCTTAAAACATCGACCCTTTAGGAAAATTAATAGTAAAGTTCTTAAAATATCGACGCAGTTGATTTTTACACTTTGATTTTCTTTCGAGAGGCTAAGCCCTACGTGACCTAAGGTCGTGACTGGAAGTTGATAACGGTTTCCTCAAAAGACGAAGACTGTTATAATATTTATACTTGATTGAAAATTTCCAACCTACGCTATATTACAACGTGACCGAAAATGTTAAGTTCTTGAATTTATCGGGGACTGAAAGAAGAAGATGTAATGAATTGAAATATATTCCAGGGTAAAAGTTGGAGTCAATTCTAATGGAACGGAAAATTGTGAAGGAGATGGATGTGTACCTCTGCCTCAAAATATATTCATCGAAGAAATATTCCTGAATAATTATAGAAACGATACTCATCATAATGACATAATGCTGATCCAACTTCAGACTGCTGTTGAATTCAATGGTAAATTCAAATATATCTCCTTATTCAAGTCTGCCACTAAATAATTTTACAGGATTTGAGTAAAACAAAAAATTATAGAGTTTTGAGTATACACTGACTTTTCGAAGTAAATGCATTAGTGAAAATAAAATTTCTTTGCAATCAATTCAAAAGCTATGAATTTCAATTTCTTCGCATAGTAGCAATTCAACCGCTTCATAATTTGGTGTGTGATGTGAAAAAAATTTTATATATATGAGACACTGAAATCGTTATCAATGTGGTCAATCAACTCGTTGGAAACGGCATGAAAATTGATTGAATTGAGAAAACTGAGCCGGGATGGATACAAAATTACGAACAAATCGAGGTTGCAGGCGTGACAGGAAATGGTCGAATATTCACTATCACAATAAATAACTTCCAAGAAAAATCTTTTGACTATTTGAAGCGAATCATTTTATTTTACAATGTCTGATTCGCATTCAGTGGTGAATCCACTGGTATATCGAAGTTATGTAAGTTCTGAACATTCCGACTTAACTGCCATTTTGTGCACGGGATAGTTCTTTAGCTAATTATATCAGCTACCTCAGGTCTGAATGATGGTGGTAACACCAAACAATCACCGAAATATGGAAGAGTTTCATAGTCGACCATTTGTATTGAAGAAGCCGTTCGAATGCAAATATGAATCATCAGTTGATATTGTGGACATTGAATTCACTAAATATGTGCGTTATAGTGTTTGACGCTTGGAAGTCGATACAGACGCAACCTATGAATCTAGCGTCTCATGTTATCTTAATGCATATTACTACAAAATGTTGTGGTCCCAGTGTTTCCTCTGCTTGAGAAAAAAAGTTCGGATAAACAGAAGATTTTTAAAGTTATGTGCAATGAAAATCGTACCCTGGACTGTTTGTTATCGCACTGACTTTAGTTTCGCTAGGTACTAGACCTATAATGACTATTATTTTCCATATGTTATGAACCGGATTAATATATGAATTTAGTTCCCTGAAGTTGCAGAAACTGATTTGCAAGTCTATCAAACCTGCAGTTACTATAATATTTCCTTGCGTCATAATAGTATAAGAACTCCCCTGCCTGTCAAAAATATTAGTGCTGTTACCACCATCAGAAATAGGAACACCAGGTACAGCGACGAAACATCAGTTCAGAAGTTTTCTGAGAGCTGCATTTCATAATTAATATGATGATGCAAAATTGAAAATAAGTCTATTCAAAATAACCACTTTTAAATATGAACATTCAATGATACTGTTACGTTTTCCCCGTGGGTTCGACAATGATTGACCACACTGTACAATTAAGCAAGATTTCATTTCAGAATGATGCCTAAACGTCTATCGCCTTATTAGCTCAGTTCGCACTGCACTTTTAACTAAACTGCACTTTTCTGTGTTGATAGAAATCTTCAGAAGCCAGTGGAATGATTCTCGAAGCGACCAGCCACAGGTGGGGTTGAGCACTACACATTTCCCCATCCGTCACAATTTAGATTAGGGTTGATAATTTCTTGAACCAAAAAAAATATAGTAGAATACGACCCATTGGAGAAGGAAGGAAACATAATGGAAATGAAGGGAAAAATAAATTACGGTCGATTCGGTGTCGGGAAGTGGGAGGGGGTGAGTTTTTAAGGGTAAAAATCAGTTTATCTCGGTTTCCGGCAAAACTACAAGTCTTATGGGAAAGAAGTTGAATGGCAAAGTTGTAGGTAATGAAAATGTCTACAACTTTTGTATTTATACTTTTTCCACATAACCTCAAAATTTGTTCGAAAAATTCAAATAACCAAGTTTTCGATTTTTGGAAATTTGGTGGAAACTTACCTTATTATGTGTCAAAGACACTATAATTTTTTTAAATTCATGAATTTATTTTTTCACCTTATTTCAATTTAATATCGAAAGAGCACCCTAATTTTTAATCGAAAATTCGCGCTTCAAAATATCTGTTTTTTTTAAAAGTTGGTGAGCTTTTTATTGGTTGAAATCCCTACTTTCTGATACTGTGAAAAAATATACGTTTCTATGAGAAATGTTCTCCTGAAAAATGCAAAAAACGAAAAAACTCGATTCCAAAAAATATTTTTTTATCATTATGTACAATTTAAAGTTGTTTATTCAAATTCACACTGTAATTACTCACGTAGCGTGAGATTCCATGAAACTTTGAAATTGCTAAAAAAAAACAGCGTAAATAGTTTTCCAAAATATTAAAGATAAGATTCGAAGGGAATTTCATTGGAAAAATAGTAACTGCTGCAATTTTTTCCCAATAAAAGAGCTGGTTTATTAACTCCTAATTCCATTACTGTCATAGAAAATCTCATAAAATATATTTTTTTACTACATTAGTTTTTGTCTCTTCGATGGCATTCCTTCGTTATTAGACTCAATAAAACTTTCCGATTCTAGCAGATCTTCAAAATTTTCAGGACCATCACCGTCTTCGTCTCCGATATTCTTTCCAGTCTGCATTGCTTCATCATCTACAATTTCTTCTGAATCATTAACTCCCTCGTAGACTTTTTTCCACATTAGAGCATTTTTCAGAGCCAATACAATTAGAGCATGAATTTGTGCATTTCAAACCATGTTTTTGGCAACCACATTTCGAATTGTTACATCCAGTTTCACAGCTACAGCAAACTTGATGAACTTATTTGTTTGTTAATTATAGTAGTATATTTGAATTTATAATTTTTTTGTTTATTAGTGTAACATGAAATCTTACGCTACATGAGTATTTACAGTGTTAATTTGGATAAATAGCTTCAAATTGTACATAATGATAAAAAAAATAGTTTTTTTTTTCATTTTTTGCATTTTTTGAGAACATTTCTCATAGTAATGGATATTTTTTTACACTATCAAAAAGTAGAGATTTTAACGAATGAAAAGCTTATCAACTTTTCCAAAAAAGCAGATATTTTGACGCGTGAATTTTTTATTGAAAATTAGGGTGCTTTTTCGATATTGAATTGAAATAAGGTGAAAAAATGAATTTTTTAAATCCAAAAAGTTACAGTGCCTTTGACACAGAATGAGGTGAGTTTTCACCAAATTTCGTGAAAAAAATTTTATTGTTAAAGATGAAAATAAAAACCAAAATCTTGGTTATTTCAATTTTTAAATAAATTTTGAGGTTATGTGAAAAAATTGTAGATACAAAAGTTGTAGATATTTTCATTACCTACAACTTTGCCTCGTTACATTTCTCTACTTTTCCAATGGGTCTCATCCTACTGTAATTTCTTTTCACTTTTTACCTTTTTTGAAGGCTTCAGAACTGTAATAATTGGGGTCAAATTAAAGAAAGGAACATATACAAACATTACAAACTGAATAAATGCTCGTGAATCGAAAACATAAATTTTGAATTCATCAAAGACTTTTCATCATCATAAATTTCTTTCGAAAGTGACGTTTTACATCTGAGGTAGTGATATTTCTTAATAAACATAAAAGTATATAGGAAATTAATACAGTATGTAGGTATACGGTGCCAACTGCCATTCCTAGATGTCTAAAAACCAGATGGACGACTGGGACACATACACTGTTTACATGAAACTAACGCACACTTCAGTTTCAGTCATCATCTAGATCACAAGAGAGTTCTCCAGGTTTGTTTCTCAACGAGGCGAACGTTTTTGTAAACCAGTGCACCTCCTTATCTAGCACAAGTTTAGACTTCTGAGACTGAGACCATAGCTGGTTAATGGAAAAAAATATATTGAACATATTTTTTCAATTCTTTGAAAGATTTTGTTATTTGTAGTTGGGAAAAATGAATGATGTGGTCCACGTGTACCTCCAAACTGATAAAATAAATATTTCGAATCAAAATTTTGAAACATTCATCTCTCTCAACTACCAGTGGGTTCTGGTGGAGGCCTGCCGGAAAACGACTACTTCCTCGGCTAATACTACGCTGGATATTGAATTATATCCGACATACATTTATGCAAGATGCTTGCTTCACAGTGGTGAGTCTCGCAAATGTTTCTCGTTCACCCAGCAGCAGGACCATGCTGAAGTTATTAGGGTAGTTCACCTAGAGATTGTGAGAAGTTCAATTGATGCAACAAACCGAGGATTTGTTGTATCAATTCGTTTTACAGAAGTATAATAATCTATAGGAAATCATATCGTGATTATACGAATATATACCCCAAGTGAAATGGTGTTAAAGAATGTTTGTTGGTGTCGATGTGGACTGTGTTTTGAATGAATACATACGAGGTCTGTTCAAAAAATAAGGTTAATGTTCAAATTTCGTTCACTCGTCTCGAATATATATTCAGCGGTTTAGCATGTTTAGTTTGTTGGTTAGAGGCATAAAATTTGCACTGAACTTTGTGTAAAAATGGAATTGGTGCTCAGAAACACTTGAATTATTGACAGTGGCATACAGTGATTGTACTCTGAGTCAGAAACATGTTTACAAGTGATAAAAACTTTTCACCGAAAGTCGAGAATATGTGAATGATGGCGCTCCCTGTACGCCCCAGTACATCAACAACCGATGAAAATGCTGAAAAAGTGAAGAAAATTGTCATGAAGAATCGTCGAATCACTATGGGAGAAGTTGCTGGAGATGTCGGCATTTCGGCTAGCTCATGCCATTCACTTTTTCCAAAAATGGAGCGTGTGGCAGCGGAGTTCGTTCCAAAATTGGCGAATTTTGATAAAAAAACCAGCTACATGGGCATCACTCAGGAATTGTTGAATGGCGTCAATGGTAATCCATATTTGCTTGAAAGGGTCATAACTGGTGACAAGCCATGGGTATATGGTTATGCCAATCGTCTTAATCGGAGAGCCCAAAAATAACACCGCAATCATGCCTCAGCCACCATATTCATCAGATTTGGCCCCTTGTGACTTTTTTCTGTTCCCGAGATCGAAGAGACCCATGAAATGACGGCGTTTTGCGATGATTGAGCAGATAAAAACCGAATCGCCGAGAGAGCTCAAGGACATACCAAAAAGAGTATCAGAACTGCTGGTAAAAACACATTATATTTGAGGGAGACCACTTTGAAGGGGACATAATAAAAATTGTTGGATAAGTAAATATTTTTTGAGAAAAACTAAAATCTACCTAATTTTTTCAACAGACCTCGTATAATACTGGCGAAATAACGTGTTTACTAGGTTGCAAACCACTCTATTGCAATATAAACTTTTATCCACATCTTACTTTTTTAAAAACTGTTCATTTTCAAAACAATGTTGAAAATATTTTATTGAATTATTTTTAGACTACGTGAAACCAGTTTGTTTGCCTCGTGGCAACCTTTTAGAAAATAACCTTATGGGAAAATATTTCACGGTAGCTGGATGGGGAAGAACTGGTAATGGAAATGATGCTAAATATTCCAAGAAACTGAAATATTTCTCCGGACCTTTAGTGAAAATTGATGATTGTCGCCAAATATTTAAACATCCATTGATTGATTCCCAATACTGTGTTGGATCCAAAGAAGGTAAGAATGAGAAATCAATTGGTTCGATACGGATTTGATGTTGAAATAAAAAAAGATGAAGGATTATTTATAATCTCATCATCAACTTTCAGATTATTGCAATAAGTTCGAAATTGGTAACTGATGCGTCTACACATGGGAAACTACTGAATATTGATAAAAAATGATAGAAAGAATAATAGCCTTTGCAAAAATATCGACCAACTCAAAATCACATTTCAAGAAGTATATACCAGTTTCGATATCATTCGGAAACTTGGTAGGTTGGAGAATCAAAATTGTATTGTCTGGATGGGTATAACATAATGTAAAACAAGGGAAATTATATTCAGAACAATCAAATTGTTATATATGTATGTGTAAAATGATTTTTAATTTGAATCTCTGTGATTGCTATGTGATAAGGGTGATATTTTGCAATTAAACTCAAACTAACTGGTAAGTATGTATTGAACTCCATCAACTTCTGAATAAGCGTTTAAAAACAACTTTATGCCAGTCTCTCGTGTTATCTTTTGAAGTGTGATAAAGATAGATTGCAAAAATTATAAAACACCTGTGTTTGCCTCATAGGCGGCTTACGTAGGAGAGACCATGTAACAAACACTTTGAAATCTCTGGGATGAACATGGCTGAAAGGAGAACCCTTCAAGCCTGTTCCCTATTTAAAAAATCCTAACTTCGCCTGGCTCCATTCTGACGACTTTGCAGATTCCATCCAGTACTATTCTATCATGTAGACACTCCAAACTCAAAAGTCCATGGCCTACCTGTAAAGGAAATACAACCGTAGAACAGACCATTTGGGGTGCGAACTCCTATGGGGGTGCACCATTTTACGGGTCCTTACGTCGAGCTGGTACAGCTCTTTTCGAGTCCACTTCAATACTCCAAACGAGTAGATTGATATTGGAACGTCCAGCATATTTGTTGCAGCAACTTTTTCCCTACAGTTCCGATGAAAAGATCTTTTGGAGTTTGTACTGAAACAAGCCGCGAAGAGAGTTCTCCACTGCTATTGCCTCTTGTGAGTGGCGTTGTGCCACCCCGAAGTGAGGTACGTCTCTCCGGCATTCTTCTGGATGCCGGAGAGACGTAGGATGCTTCCATCTACGAGCTGCACATCCTCTTCGTAGTCCAGGCATCGTCCTCTTTTGAGATGGACCACTGAACATTTGTCTATCCCAAATTTCATACCGATAGCATGCGTGTACCCTTCCACCACCCTCAAGGACTGATGGGGATCCATTTCACCAGGGCCTAAAGTTTGAGATCATCTATATAGGTGACCTTGTGTCCGGTTTCTGGGGGTGCCACAGTTGTACCCTCGAGTATTTCTTAGTGAAACGGGCAATGGTAATAGGGAGATGCAGAAGAGAAAGGGGACTGAGGAAATACACTCCTTCTGGAACTGACTCACCCTGTTTGGGCTCTAGCCTGACCACATGCTATTGTGAAGCGAGTCAGTCAGAGTGGTATCAGTTGTTCAAGGCATCTCACTATTTCCTCGGATACCGCAAGGCATCTGAGCAAATGCAAGATGAGCTCATTCGATGCTGTATCAAATACCTTGCCGTCATCGATCCAGGCCATAGAGAGGTTACGCTTATACTGCATCGAGTCCTGCGTTACACATCTATCGAGCAGATTCTCTTCACATCCAGCGACTCCTCTCTTCGACCCTTCCTACTCATACATTAGTTCGAATACTCGGTCAACTGCGTTGAGTAGCTGCGGGTGTTCATAGATGTCGTTCCAGATGGATTTCACCAGAGCAGCGGTCAGCAAATTATCTACAATACGTGGAGGCTTTTGGAATAAGCGAGAAGGTTTTTCGCAGAACTCTAAGGTTTTTCGCGATATTTCTCGCTCGTCTCACTAGTGACTTCTTAGCAGCCACTAGTATCCATATTCTATCAAGGCAGAGCTGTTTTGTGGTCAGCAGCACGCCTTGACTCAAAGTGCGATGGATACGTCGTAGTTTGGCGGCTATTTGCCGCACTGCGGGTGTGGAAGGCCTGCTGGCCGCCCTGTAATCCATCACACATTGGAAACGGGATGATGCATGTTGTCTCACCGATAGATTCTCAGCCTCCTTCTTGTATACACGTCGTTCAATCCTCCGAACCGCAAGGCCGCGATTTCGTTCTTCCAATTCGGAAAGCAAATGGACGACGCTGTCATGGTGATGTCACCTCTGCATCCAAACAGACTAGTTCTTGTGTCTTCAGGAGCCTTATTCTGTGGAGCGCTCTGCGTGTTCTGATTGTCTCAATTGGTGACATGATGCGAGTCTCCTCTCTAGCCGTTCCAACGGGTAGTAGAACTGTCACTTCTACCATTTATTAAGCAGGCTGAGAAGGAGCTACAATGTAGCCCTTCCGCCGAAGATAGTATAGGGTATTCCTAAAATTTTGCGCGGAAAAGACGGCATGCTCCGGATGTGTTTCACACAGAGCATGCATTCATGTCATATACCCTCTTCGCGTGGGCTCACTACTCTCGTAGCAATACATAAGGCTGTCTCAGCTTACGTGTTCACTTAAAGAGTTAGTTGTCATTACCAGGGTTGTCATCGGTTGGCAAGTCATCGTTATGAGTCCCACCACCCTGCCCCTGACCCCTTCGAGCGGATCGATTGCGGGAGCCCCTACCCCGATAATTAGAAACAGAGTTTTGGGTCTACCAGGTGGTTAGACCTATAGCACCACTACCGGCACCGGAGGAAGTGTTCTCCCTCCCGGGTGCATCTGGGCTGCCGGTCCGGTTTAGCACCAGTTACTCGGGTAAGTGCAACTCACCCCCGCTCATTTAATTTCATTATTATTGTTATTATTATTATTAGTATATCACCAATAGCTGCTTTGAGATCAATTTTCAAAAATGTATGTAATATCAACATGAGTTAAGAGAAGACAGAGGTAGATCCAAAGTGAGTATGTTTATTCAGCGCCCCACTGTAATCAGCGAGAGTGTATTGTAACTCAAACATATTCAAACCCGACTAAATGAATTCTTTTTTTTAACGAAGCCTATTATTTTATTTCATCACAGTCCTTGGCAAAGCAGGCACAAAGTTTTTGTTCTACTGCTGCATCATTTTTCAAACAGAAATGGAACGCACTCTCTTCCGGAAATCTCTTCATATATTATTCAGATGACAGATGACAGGTGACAAATGCTTGAAGTGCTCTCTTTTGCAAGGAAGTCCACAGATCCGATACCCACAGCCTAGTGTGACCAACAATCCAGACTAGAAGTGTGGTCTTCCTTCAAAGATTTTAGCTTTTTACCACCAGTTTGGACATTCCCTAGTGAGTGCCAAGTGCTTCCAGAGGTGCTTGAACATCCGATCTTTCTATTAATTTGTGTGTGAGATTGATTTCCGCCAATTTCTCCACACATAAATCACTGACGTAGATCTTATTGTATTATTAAAAAAGTTTTACAGTTATTATAATGAGCAGTTTGGATTAGCAAGGAATACAAGTGAAAAATAGTAATGATAACTATACACCAACATAAATTTGATAATTTGAAATAACGGACAGCATTTTGATGAGAGTCGAAAAGGGCAGGAGAAAGCTTTATTATGATGTAATCGAAAAGAGGAATTGTAACTTTTGTGTATGTTTTACTTCCTATTCAATATTGATCAGAGCGCGCAATTTGAGGATATTTCAAATATAATTGTCTATGTTTTTGACTAGGTAAGGTGAAAATTCTCAAGAACGTTTACATGTCAGCTAGGCTATTAGATTGTGAAGGCTCAATTGACGAATGAATTGGATAATCGAAAAAAATGTCATAGATTTTTTCGTATACATTTTTGATAGTGGCTGTATACAATTTCTGTGGGTTTATGCTAGCTGCAAAGCCGTTCAATGTGATTTCAATTACATGGCTATTGCACATTCTCATCTAGGCAGTGGTTCTTATTTTACAAGTTCCAGATGAAGATATTTCCATGGTTTTTTATGAATTGTGAAGTACAAGTAGAGATACGTGAAGAGTAGTGATGAGCTGAACAAATATTATCATTGTGTTATTTGCCGTTATATTTTTCTATCAAATGGTATTTGTTGCACTTTATGTGAGATACAAAAATGTGACTCCACGATTCAGATATATTCATAAATATAATTTGTTGCAATACTTATTTTGCACAACTGTATCGAATATCAGAGTTCGATAGTTTTAATTACCGCAAAAACAAATTTTGTTGATCGTGAATTATCCATACTGAGAATATTTATCAGCCAGTTCAATGCTAGTTTGAATATATTGTAGAATAATTTGACTCCACCGATTTTTAAATTTAGAAGATAAATGCATGTGTGTTCCTAGGGAGCATTAGAAGATGATTGAAAAATTGTAGTCGAATACGTACAAAATACCAGAGTACCTGAAACCCCAAACGGGAACACAATTTTTTGGAACGGGAAGACAGATATTCATAATGCTAAAAACGACCGCTTCAAATAATTTCATCCAATATCAATAGTCCATTTTTGTTTTTGTCAGCTCTGACAGTCTAGCATCTATAGCTCAGTTAGATTTCTATGAAAAAAATAATGAATCATACGGTACTCTCAAATAAACCTAATCACTTACCAGGTTATCCGACTTTCTGAAAATTGAAGTAATGGCCACCTCAGGCAAAACGACAAATCAACTGTAATCAAACCTGCGCTCAAAGAAGGCATTGTCGTTATCTCGTTAGAAGAAACACAAATACTAGACGAAACTCGCAATTACTATCTAAGAGTATATTGAAGGCGACATGATTCCATAAAAATGAAGATGATTTCAATTGGAAGGAAGATGGAATTGGAATAAATGAAATCTAACTACTTGTTCTAAATTGCACTCAAATCAAGTGATTCAACTCAATAATAGAAACAAAGGTACGCCCACAACAGATGAAAATCTGGATACACATTCCAATAATAAAGTATCTGCTGTGAGGATCCGCTACCTCTTCGTCGTTGGAAATATTTACCACAGTTATAGACTGAACGTGAAGCATAAAAACCTGCAAATTACGGCTAATAAACCCCGAAATTAGCTTTGATAAAGTTATCTATGACCGCGAAGATTCACACTCTTTTTCATATGGAAATTGTTACTATTTAAATGGAATTTATAATTCTCCGATTGAATCAATAATTTTCCATTTTGTAACATGTGCTACAGGTGAATTATTATTTGTATAGTGTTGGAGAATTTCCAGTTCCCTTTGGAGATCAGCTTCACCATCCTCAAGTACAACAAGATTAGTCAATTCATCGATATTCAATCCTCCTACACCTTTGTCTTGCGAAATGACTATTCGATATATGCAACAAGGATAAGGAAGAGCAAAGAGCTTTAACGCCAAGAGTTTCAATGTAGTCATGGCTGGATTTTATTTTTATCGCAGAATCATCATAAAACTTCTTTAATATATTCAAGATATTAATATGAAACCTCGATAACTGTTTGCGTTAGCGTCTGAATCAAAGATTTTGTTGAAGACACTCGTGAAATTATGGAAAACATTTTTCATGAATTCGTAAGATATTTGTCGATGTCACGAGATTTTTTATTCCCACACCTATTTGAGACAGAAGTCAGTTTCATCAGATAATATAAGATAATTGAGAATAGAGTCAAGTACTTCAGAATGAGATGTGTTTTCACAATTATTCCAAAAGGGTACGCACGCAGATGAGAACCAGGAAATATCTTCACCGTCTTTCAAATATTTGAAATCAATGCAATTGGCCACAGCTAGTAGAATTTCTGTCACAGTTGAGCTTTCTTGAATTCTTTATTTTAGTAATTTTTGCGTCTAGTGATAATGAAAATGATGAAAATAATACAACAGTCATGAGATGGGTGAAGAGGTGACACGTTCTCCATGTTGACAAGGCTACGCCGACGATTCGCGTGCAGTATCCAGTAGCCCATTGCCGGCGTTTTCATAACAACAAAACCGAAGCTCTGCATAATTATTGCTGTCAAATCACCCAACGAAAATAGTTTTATTGTTGATTGTTATAGTATAAACAGTTCAGATTTATTAAATATGGAGTATAATGGAATACGAAGATTCAGAGTTGGAAAATACACCTCCAGACATTGTTCAGAAAGCAATAGATGTTTGCAATAATTTGCTACCAAGCACATCAAGAGAAAAATATGGAATCGCTTACAGAAACTTTATGGACTGAAGTCCATAAAGTTTATTCTGAAGAGTTGTCAAGAAGATTGAAATCATCAACATTATGGTCTCAGTACTTGATGCTGAGGATAACCTTGATTATTAAAAACTGTGCTGATATTATATGCTCCAAAACAGTCAAAAACATCAAATTCTGACAAAATTTAACAATTTTCAAAGAT
>WOGR01001494.1:0-19756 GCA_015342045.1 Leptinotarsa lineolata | reverse complement strand
AGGTTCCCTAATCGTCGCCATCCCACTCGGCATTATTTTCCAAAACTGGAAAGAAAAATGCGAAATGAACCAGAAGAAAATGCCAATAACTTCATCGCCAGTGAAGAAAAAGAAGTAGACGTGTTGTTCTATGTTGAAGTGAATTTTACGGCGTCAATTCGCCAAATTGTTTGTGAGTGTGAAGTTATTCGTCCGTTTGGAGAATTCTTCACAAATATAATTTTATCGATCATTCAACATCTTTACGATAACGATCACAACCGAAGATTGACTTATTGCAACTGGTTTTTACCTAAATACAGAGAAGATGTTCGTTTTCCATTTAAAATTATTTATTCAGATGAAAACAGATTCACCAACTTGGGTACGTTCAATAAGAATAATAAAAGGTACTGGTATCAAACAAAATTACATCTGATGCAAGAAGGAAATTTTCAAGAGCGATTTTATTTCAATTGCTGGATGGGTATTATCGGAGGAAATAACTTTTGGGGCAAATAATTTTCGACGGACAACTGACTACGGAAAGATATTTACAGTTCCTTAGAAATCAAATTAATGATTTCGTTGAAGATTTGCCCCTGGCTAACCAAGTTGATATCTATTTTCAACAAGATGGAGCGCCGCCTCACAATTCTCAAGTCGTAAGAGAACATCTGAATGACACCTTTCCAGAAAAGTGGATTGGCACATATGGACCTATTCAGCGGCCTGCGAGGTACATTTTTGAATTGTCATATTTTTTCATAAATATATTTTCTTTTTCATATTCTAGATCACCAGATCTTTCTCCGCTAGATTTTTTCTCTGGGGAACTATTAAAAATCAGGTTTACAATACAACATCAACTACTCGTGAAGAACTGGAGCATAAAGTAAGGGTGGCATTCAAAAACATCACTGAGGAACAGCTAATCAATGTGATGCGCACAACAATTGAAATAGTTGAACTTTGCCGTGATCAAGGAGGTGGCCATTTTAAAAATATATAACCTTAATGGACTAATTTGCAACTTTCTTGCAATTATTCAGAAAAATAGAGAAAATAAAGTGAAAGTGTATAGCATCAAATTATTCGTATGAAAATGATCTTTCACAAAAAGCCGACGAGTCACCCCCTTTTCTATTTGAAAAAATCAAGTTAACTGGAAAAATTCATATTTGCGACTGTGAAATAATTCTTAAAACGACTATGAAGTCATAAGCCTGACAGTCGTAGTTTTTCCATGTTACTTGATCAAGAATGAAGCGATTTACACGATCCAAGGCATTCTAGATCAAAAAATAAAAATTGGAATAAAAATGATTTCATTAGTCAAATATTGACAAGTGAAGTATCGTCAGTCTCGATCGAAATAAAAAAAATATATAGGATGTCCCATTTAAAAATCGAAAGTTGGGGGCATTTCCGGCAAAGCAAGTTGATATGTCAACAAATGTAAATTCAACTATAACATGCAACCCCCAAATTTCGTTTTTTTTTATCTCCAATAATAAAAAAGTTATAGGGATGAGCCACCTTAGAGAATCACCCGTTATACTCATACTTCAGAGAAACTTTTGGTTACTAAAAAAGGATACAAATTGTACTCAATGAGTTTGAAAAACAAAAAGTTGCATTGTTAGATGATTTATTCCATCATTCTACAATAGATCATTTGGAAGATTGTCAATCAAATGATATAACAGACTTCTTACAATTGACCAGAAATTGCTAGGATATTGAAAATGAGATTATAATCATGAAGAGTGTTATGTATAGGAATTGATTTTTAACACCAATTTCTGACACCGGTGAATATAGAATGGAAAACAAGAAAAAAAAAAGTTATTTGGTTGAATGAATAACAACCATCACTCAAATGAAACAATTTCCGAATCAGTGCACCAATACACATAAAAATAGTTGTTAACCAACGGAATTTAAAAAATATAGATGAAAAAATGCTTGTGTATGAGCCTATCTTGTCAATTCATGCCAATGCGGAAAATCTATCTGTCGCGATACTTGTTATTACATAACGCTGTTCTCATCAATACAAATCCTACTAGCAATAATGGAGTGTTCCAATTAGTTTCGAATTATCTCCAATATCTCCACACTCTGATTAGATTTATTCAATTATTTTTGAAAATATTGTTGGTCTCGCCCATCCAATCAATTATTTGTCATATATGATTATTTATGATTTTATTTAAAGTGGCCAGTCAGTTTGATAATCGGTTTCAGATATCGCTGATAATGATTTCTCGTTAGTTCTGATGAAGTGGTTTCGTGATGCTGTGGCTTAAGTCAACGCACTCGTGGGTTTTTCATTACCACGGAAACCATTAAGGAACGCAATCAATGATATTTGTCTAAATAAATGCGTTTTTACTCGACACAGAGATTGAATCGAATCAAATAAAAAAGTTATTGACTCAAAATACAATTATTTTTAATGAAAATGGAAAGAGTTCGATTTGGATTTGAGTGTAAGGAAAATTCAATAACCATTTTACCTGTAGAATTGTTGAAGTAGAAAATGATTTCGAGTTTACAAGAAAGTGTCTCACCACATGTACATATTTCACCAACAGTTCACGAAGTGTATTCAACATAGATACTGTTTGAAAATTGAACAAGGTATTTCCCGGGGTTCGATCCTGGGCCCTTTGTTACGCTAATATTAACTGTAAATTCCGATAAGGCGTTCACTGGGAAACATCTTCATCACTGTAGTCATTTTTCATATTGCAAAAATTTGGCATCAAGATTGTCAAGGGATTGGAATGGAGTTGAAATACTAAACAATTCAATTGTTTAGTATATCTTCGTATTAACTATGTGTTTATGTTTACAAGACAAAAACAACGTATAAAAGCATCAGTAAGAAACCAGATCCAAAAACCTTTTCATACCAATTACTCATCATTACTCTATCAAAAAAACATTTTTGTATAGAGAAAAACCAAATTTCAATCATCTGAACTTATTGAAAAGAGTTGTTACACACCTGAGAAATTTTTGAACTGATTCCATAATTTCACCTTTTTTTATTGTGATTTTTTTCTATATAACGACGCTCACAGCATTATGGTAAATTTGCACTATCTCTTTCCATGTTAATCGTAGATGTGCTTTGTACTCTTCTTTCTGAGGCCTCATTACAACTTCAAAATTAATTTTCTTATGAATATTGATATTTGACGATATTTTCAGTTACTGTACATATATATTCATTCTCACATTTATACATTCCAGATATTTCTATTATTGTAATCATTATTAAATACTGGGACTGATTTTCAAGTAATACTTAATGTTCAAAAAATATTGATGTTGAAAGTGAGCTCAGAATAATAAGAAACACAATGACATTCACTTCAATAACCGGGATGGAATCAAGTGTGAAAGACCTCATAGAAAAAATACAAAAAGTCAACTTTCTCTCTCTATGTTTTCGGCTTTTGCTTTTATTCAGGCGTATTAAACCATGTAGATCGTGGGGTTAGAACTTTGTCTAGTATATACCATGATGTAATCCTTCTTGTTCTGCTCACTGTTTCGGTTGATCTTCTTCTTGTAAATATCTTATGTGTTAGTAGTTATTTCAAATCATTTTTGTTGAGTACATTTCACAGTTGAATATTGTTATACTCAATATGTCTAATGATTAATTTCAATATGTTTATTTCAAGTTTACTTAAAACTATTTGAATTTTTGTTGGGTCTTGGACTCCATTTTCAATGAGGTGTTTGTATGAATAAAAGTTCGGAACAACGTTGATTGAACATTCCAAGAATTTGTGATTCAATGTTTCTATTTTCCCACATTCGCAATATTGAGTACCTATCTATACAATTAAGTTTACATGAATGTTCTTTGGTGGAGGAGCAGTGTCCTGTTTTTATTCTAATTATTATGGTGATATGTCGCCTGTTCATTTTTGGGAATTTTAATCACCATGCTTCTCCACAGAGTATCCTGAATGTATTTTTTGGTAATTTTTTCAAGTTATACAGTGTCTAAAGGCCAAATGGAATAAATTCATTATTTCGGTTACTGTACATATTTAAAAAAAACACAAAAACATGTCAAATGTAAATTATAATTTGACATTCTTCAACATAAAAATGCCACCCCTACCTTTACTTTCCTTCGAATTACAGGTACAACCCCCAATTTTTTTAAATGGGAAGTATAGATTTGTGATATATCGTTTGAAAGGTATTTTCATTCTCTATTCAAAAATGTTATCGCTTTCAAGTTTTTTGCAAACAATTGAGAAAAATAAATCAAAATCATGTGGTTACCAAATTCCGATAAAACACACTTAAAAACTGAAATGTAATGCAAAACTTAGTATTATGTGAAATACGAAAAAGAACTATGTATGTTAACGGAGAAGATGTTCAAAATGTTCACCGCGAACGTCATCGCAATATTCGTATTCACTGGAACTTGGGGGTTTCCTGGATCAGGATATAAATTTGCTGAACTTGGAACGACATCATTTTGAAGAAGTGACAAATAATCATCGTCATTCAAGTTGTTCTCAATGAAAAAAGGACCAATGATATGGTTTCCTACAATACCTGCCCAAACATTAACCTTTTAGGGGTATTGCGTGTGTTCTCTCATCCAGTGAGTATTTTTCGTTGACCAGTAGCGGCAAGTTTGCCGATTAGCATGACCGTTAAGAGAAAAGGTAGACTCATCAGAAAACATAACGTCTTCTAATTGGATGATATTGTTATCCAACATGTTAATCATTTGCTCACAAAAATGAGTTTTTTCATCAAAATTGTCTTGCCTGAGCTCCTGAGTAGGTATCATTTCATAAAGATGCATTTTATTTTCTTTTAATATGTTTACTATCGAAATATGGCTTACATTGAATGTAGTGGATGCCTGTCTACTCGATGTATGTGGGTTTTCCTCAAACTCAAGCATTACATCTAATTTTTATCTGCCCCACATGACCAAACTCGCAAAACTGCTTCTCTATTTTGCTTTCGGCTGGTTGGATGTGGACGAATGGAACCTGAAGTAGCAATCGTTTCGTCTGCTACTGCGGCAGACATCATCAGTGGTATGTGCGTTGACTGCGAGGATGAAAGTTATATTTCAAAGTCTCAGCAAATTTGAAGGCTCATTTTTTGAGTTGCAATCCATTCAACGTTATGTTACTTGAACATAAATTATTAATACAACTTGAGTCAACGGTTTTTCCAAATGTGAATACTTTCAAAAAAAACTTCAATTCCAAATTCAATTCAACAAACTTCATTACCTAAATGAATATGGCTTCAATTCATAAAAAAATCCAATTGATCATAAAAACAAATTTTCAACCAATTATATCAACATTGTTCATATGGAGATTGAAAATTGATTGCGTTTTCGTCTCAAGGTGCAACACTAATGAGCAAGAGGTTAGTTTTTTGATCTGGAAATTAATTAAAATAATATCGTTTCGAAAGCCGTGCTGGTGAGATGGTGTAAGAATTATGATTGATGGGTCGAAATTAGCATAATTTGTTCTCTGTTTTAGTCCCAGATCAGTGTCAGTAGTGTTAAACATACCACCCACAGTGAGTTGAGGTTGTTGAAAACACGGTAACCTGAGCCGTGTAATGAACTTTGCTGTCTTCAAGGGTATCTGAATGTACAACAGTTGAGTTGTGATACAGACGAATTGAGAAATATAATCTGTCTTCAAAATTTCGATGCAGATGACTGAAACGAAAATTCAATGAAACAATATTAACAAAAAGACACGGAAAACCTGACTACATTATTTCTAATAACAAAAAACCTGAATACGTCCTGTAATGATAATAATAATTTTTAATTTCATCATATTATGATAATAATTATTATTATTACAAACCGATAATATGCTTTAACTCGTGTTATTGTGTTTAAAAGCATCTTATACACACGAATACTCACCGCAGTTGACCGAGTGTTCGAAAGGATATTTGAGCAAAGATGGTAGAAGAGAGGAGTCGCTGGGTGTAACGCAGGATTCGATACAATACATATAAGCGTAACCTCTCTATGGCCTGGATCGAATTCTGCAAGGTATTTGATACAACATCGCATGAGCTCATCTTGCATTTGCTCAGATAACTTGCAGTACATCGACATAACGTGGCCCTATGAGTGCTTTATTACCATCTACGGCACTCTTACGGTATTGCCGAGACACCGGTGTTGCCCTACGCTCCGGGGGATATTGAATCCGTTGTGGGAAACGAGGAGTGCCGAATTTATTGAAACTACTCGTTCCTCAACCTCAGACTGCTACAAGCTAATAAGCCTGATGTAGTCCTTCACGACCACCAAAACAAGACGATATTTGTCGTGAAGTTCTCAGCTCCAGGTGAGACAAATATTGTCCGGAAAGAGGGAAAAAATGGATCAAATGTCGAAATTTTCTCTTCGAACCCGCAGACTCTATCCAGACCACTCTGTAAAGATGATTGTTCTGATTATTGGAGTCCTTGGTGGAATGATGCCCTCTCTACTCTCAAATCTCAAAATCATACCGGCCTGCCGCACTAAGGCAGAAATCTTAGCCAGACAGATGCAGAAGGCTGTCATTCTTGGTTCACTGCGCCTGGTCAAGGTACATGATTCTCGAACGCAATGGTCATTGGTTGATAATGCTGGGGCGCCCTCCCGAATGTATCGAGGCTTTGGGAGATAGGGCCCGACCAGCGCGTACTACGGTTGAAAAAATTATGTTCATTCAAGAAATTTCAAAAATTTTACGGCAATTGAAGTACATCTCAATCGTCTTAGACAGGTATTGGCTTGAGTAGGTACTTTGATTACCCTTCTATCTCGGTATTCGATTAAGTTTGCCTGTATCTGGATTATATCAGGTAATATTCTTCGTGTGGGTGTTTCTCTAGCTTCATTGTTTCTAGGAACTTGTATAGTTTTGTCTAGTATGTTGAATGTTGGGTCTTGCTGTGTTTTGATTTGCGTTTGCTGCTCAATAAGTGAATTACGCTTTTTGAATCTATGGATGTTTAGGTTTTCCCAGATGTTCATACGGTTTTCTTCATTTATTTGTTTGATGAGTTCGATGTTTCCTGGGGGGTGGAATTTTTTATTGTTTTGTATAGCGTGTGTGGCGAGATTTGATTTATATGTTATTGTTTAAATTGAAGGGGTGAAGTTTTTGGCTTTCTACTACTCCATCTTGATACAGAAAATGTGGGAATCTTCCAAAGAAAGGAAGGAAGCAATCATTTTCAAAAAAATAACTCTAAACATAGATGTGTAGATCATTCAAAGAAGTAACTTTAAGATACAAAATGGGAGAAAAGCCCTTCTGAAACTACTTTCATATAAACATTGAATTACACTAAAGAAAAAATTCTTTCGAAACAAATACTTTTATATGAACATTGAATTATACAAAAAACACTTTTTTCTACTCAAATTGTATTCCAAACGTTCGTTTTTGATCTGAGTCAGATATCATTCACAAGATTTCTACACGTTATTGTTATTATACATTGTATTTATACATGCTTTTTTGTGCTCGCCGTACTTTTGATCGAACAAAGAAAAAACTGATCCAATTTGAATCCATAGAGATATTGGTCAAAAATCACTCAACGACTTCATATAGTTATGAACTGGAAAGGTGCAGAAATTGAATTCTGGGAAAAAATCAACAGCATCAATGTATAGAGTACAAAATTCTCTATCGATCAGTATATACCACGACATAGTAGAATACATATTTATTGCGATATGGAGCTGCATAAACCCATGACTTGGAAAATGGAAAAACTTTAGAAACAACCTAATAAAATCTCAGTTGGATCACTTTTCTTCTAGAACAGCGAAATGTGGAAAATCCGAGAACCACCCCTCAATATCTGGTCCTAGTACTCATCACAAAAATAAATCAATTCTACATTTTCAGAAACAATCATCAAAAACAAAGCCTCACTTCGTGACATAATGCAGAAATATGAAGCTTGAATACAATAGATCCTCAACGTGTAATACCGTCGGTAACAAGCAGTTGCAGTGGCAAAACATTTCATTACGTTAGCGATCGCAAAGATATTGCACACCTCTTGACGTTTTAATTGAATCTGGTATTGCTCAATATCAAAACTGAAAGTTTCGTAACATTCAACAATGGAGAACTCTTAATTATTATTACAGTAAAATTGGTGCAATTTTTGTCGAGAGTGACCCAGTTAGAACGGAAACTGGTGTAGTTATTATTCAATAAAATGCTGCAGGGAACATTTCTTCCCAGAGATATTATTTATTTAACCATTCTTGAGTTGATAGTAATAATGTGGTACATTGACCTAGCGCTGGTTATTTTCAAGGATTTTTATTCTTTCGAAACTAGAATATGAAATGTAGTTTCCTCATTATGAGCAATTTATCATGAAAACTAATTTATTTTGCGAATAAAATGACTAATGTTGAAATTTGGTGACTGAACAATGTCTTCCAGCCGCGTAGTACTTTCATGAAATATGGAATCTGTTTAAATTGAAAGAAGTATATTTCTAGGAGAGATTATTTTTTGTGAAAGAAGAGTTTTGGCTTTCTACTTTTCCATCTTTATACAGAAACATCTTCCAAGTAAGGAAGAAAGCAATCAATTACAAACTAAATAAATATTCAATAAATTAACTCTATACAAAAATGTGTGGATCATGCAAATAAATTACTTTCAGACATAAACTAGAAGAAAAAACCTCTCTCGAAACTGCTACTTTCATATGAACTTCGAATAAAACGAAAAAAAAATACATTCGAAACAACTTTTTTCATATGAACATCAAATTGTACAAAAAACACTTTTCTCTAGTCAGTTTCTGTTTCAAACATCTATTATGGAATTGAATCAGATATAAATACTATGATTGCTCAACAATATAGTAGAAAAAAAGGGAAAATTTCACTCACATAGAATACTGTCATCCTCACTATATAATAGAATTCAATATGATATATTATAATAATAAAATATAATGGAATGCAAATTGAATTTCGTAAGCCAACAAAAAGTTAGATTGGACATGTCAACGTGGTACAATATAAAAATCAATTGCAATCAGTTTTTCCTTTAACCAGCTGTCGCCCTACTACGTACGACATTTCTCAGAAGTTGTGTGATTTGGTGATTGACGAGGTCTTACTTTTCTACATGCAATTTCTGAATCGGGAATGAAACGTAAATGATAACAGATGAAAGTGAACATTTTAAGGGTTATAAAAATTACAGCTACAATCGAAAAAGGAATTAAATACAGGAAACAGAATTCTGGTTGTTTGAAAATCCATATTTACTGTAGAAACATTTTTGCGAAGAAATAAATTTGCTGGTCTTTCGAATACTTGATGTATTGTTTTCATTTTGTATGTAGTTATGTAACTCAGGAGTCGCTATTTTTGAATGTTTCATATCATATACGGTTCTGCTCCATTTTTCTCAAATTCGACATATTTCCCTTCAGATTTAATGAACCATATTTCATAAATTGTACCTGGAACAATAGGTATTAGTCGACGGTGTTATGTTCAGTATAATTACAGAACAAAAAATAATATAAATCACGATGAAAACAGGAAACCGTAATCTAGCGTTTCGTTTCAATAGATCGTTCACCGAACAAAGTTAACGTTCTCATATACATGAAATATTTCTGTTCGCTTCTTACACTTGTAACACCTTTTACATGTACCCAATTAGTCGATAAATAATTTGTAATGCTAATTATCACTATTATTTTACATGTTCAACGGTTCTTGTGGTAATACTGGTGGGATAGTGGAATAATAGTGAAAACCATTCGTAGTTCAGTAGCATGAAGTATTAAAATCATAATAACCAGGCGCATCTTTTCAGATATGAATATATCTATGAAAAAGCAGAATCAATTTCGTTTCCTCTGTAAGATTAACGATCGAAAGAGTTTCCATGTCAAAGTTATTTTCCGCGTTTGTTGCAGATGACATCAAATTCTATTTGTTTCCGTTACAGGTACTACAGATAATATTTATTAGAGCTATAAGTTTTCTACAAACTTATCACTGAACAAACTACGCTTATAATAGTCACCACATCTCACATATCTAAGTACATCTGCCACAATACTACAGGAAATAGAGAATTTTGTCTTGCATAATTCGGCAAGAGTTATTTTTTTTTCACAAATAAGTGCAGTATGACGTAATGAACTCAAACACACAAAATAGGTACTTACAAATAAGGCGAACGGGAGTGCCGCCATTTTGCGAAAAACCGTTTGGGCCCGTATCTCCGTAACCGTGCACTTGAGGCCCACAATTATGAGAACCTTTCAATGTTGTACTACCGAGTTTTATCCCAACTAAATTTCAGATACAGATGACCTATTATCAACTTAGATACCTTTATTATTCACCTGCGTAACAGTGTTGCCAATCTACTGGCCAGTATTTCTGATAAATGAAATATTTTTTTAACAGGTTTCTTGTCTAACTTAGTGAACTAAAGTCAATGGAATGGTTATAACTGCAAATATATTAACTTTAGAGAAGAAAGTTTAAAATAAAAGTTGTAGAAAATTCATTGTTTCAAAAGTTTGATCATCAGCAATTTATTATTTGAACTACTATTAGAAGAGATATCGGTAAAAAAGTCAAGTTATAATCTTATAAATCGTAAACGGAAAGTGATACAAAAAAAATTCTTGAACAAAAAAGGTAGGAAATTCAATTGTCTATAATAAAAGTTTTCATAATTGTGGGCCTCAAGTGCACGGTTACGAAGGTACGGACCCAAAAAATAACTCGTGCGAAATTATGCATTATGGACAAGAGTAACTCGCTTCTCTATTACCTGTACTAAAATAGTATTCGCTCTGAAAACAACTAGAACACTCACCACATTTGATAAAATCTACCGCTGACTATATACGGCTAGCTTACAAACTCGAAAAATAACTTTGACACAGTCACCTCCAGCCGTAAAACTATACACTAATATAGAGAAATTCAATACCTGTGTTCTGCACAAAATTTGACAAGTAGGATGGAAGGTAATATTTTCATTATCTACTGTCAGTATTGATCTTATAACTAAAAACTCGCGAATAAAGTTGATTGTCACATCATTCGGTGACTACAATTCATAATATTACCGTGTGTCCCCATAGCAGAAGGGATTAAAAGGTATCGTTATAAAATTCCTGCAAACTATGATAGGGCCTCTCGATAAGAAAATCTTCAGTTGATTTTCAAAAGTAGGTACAGTTTTCTAAACATTTCAGGTAGTTGGGTAGATGATTATACAACTGGAGACCATTTTACAATACAGAATTTTTAGTTGAAGTAGAGTTAGGTATAAAAAGAGTTAAATTTAGGGTCTGACATGTGGTATAATGAGAGACAGTTGCGGAAAATTCTGTTCTATATTTATGCACTAAACAAACTGTTTCTAAAATAAATAGCGCATATAGTGATAAAATTTTGTTTGCGACAAATAAAGGCATACAAGAATCTCGCAGTCTGCCTCTACAGTGAAATCTTAATGCCCTTTGCTGCAGAATAAAGGTCGACTCAAGTCGAGTTTGATTTCATACACCCCAGAAAGAAATCTCATTTCTTAGATGTGATTCTACTGAGGAATAATAGACAGTTTCAGCTGCAGTTAGTCCAAGTTCGTTAAAAGATATTTTCACAGCATAACATCCAGACGAGAGTTTTTTGTTAAGTGTCAGTATGTGGCGCTCAAACCTATTATCAATTAATAATCCAAAGCTAATAAATTTGCATTACACCAATCTGAGATTTTGCAGGGATTAGAACAGATAGCATTATGTACATCATTAGTGTTATTTTTGTGCCATGAAATTATAGTGTCGTCGGCAAATATGTCGATGGTAGTCAAGTCGTTGATAGAACAGAAATAGCATAGGTCTGAGTACTGGGCCTTGTGGTACTCGGTTAGATATGTCAGGAACATCAGATATTGTTGTATATTCCAACCTTTGACTTCTACCCGATATATATGATTCGAACCATTTATGAATAATACCCTCAATACCATATAAATGAAGTTTTCTAGGCAGAATCTCGTGATTTACATAGTCAAATGTTTTAGAGAAATCGAAAAAGACTGCAGCTGTGATCTTCCGTCTATTGATGGTACTATACACATTATATAAAAGTGGCATCATGAGTATTTTTGTTTGACTGAAATCCAAATCGTGGAGCTTATTATATTACTGAAGTTCAAATGATCGGATAAACGTATTTTTAACAATTTTCCAACAATTTTTGAGATGGAATGACAGAAATTGGGCGATAGTTTAAAGGATTCTCTTGATCACTACTTTTGTAAAGAGGGATTACAAAGGAAATTTATAAGAATTAGGAAAATGAACCTGTTAAAAATTAAATTATTGATTGATTGCCTTCGCCAATGCATTCAGGGCAGTAACAGGAAAATTTTTCATATATTTTCATTGATAATTCGTCATTTCTCATAGAAAAGTTCCTCATTAACTGAAGGTAATCACAAAGCCAAAAATGTTTTTCAAATTAATTTTTGTCAAGCAAGGAATATTCCTTTTTCGATTTGAACAGCGGTATATGCTTTATGGAGTATCAGATTCACAAAAACTCATCAACTTTTGATAACAATGACTGTATTAGTGGATACTTGTGCCCGAAAAGGAAATTAATAATTAAATACTTTCACGAAGTGTCTCAAGTGTCGAGTTGCAGAAATGTTTTGAACTGTTACGACTAAAGAAAGTGTAAGCATTTTCCGGCTCAAGAAGTTTAATTCAAAATTGTATTAGCATTCATTAGGATCTTATGAATTATAAAGCTAGCTTGGGTTTTCGCGATAACAGTAAGTTTCGTTCGGTAACTGCTTTCTTAATTGAAGTATTCGAATGTAATTCATTACAGTGATTGTTAAAAAGCAATGAGCCCACTTGCGAAAAGTCTCAAATTATACAGTTGCAGAATAACAGTAGGAATTTTCTTCGCGTCAAATTTGGAAGCAAGTAAATCTTTTGCTGAGGAAAGTTATTCCAAAATAATATTTGTGAGTTTATAATAGAAACTACCAGCTTTTAATGACTATTGATTGAGTATCGAATACTCAGATGGACGATTTGAATGGTTTTGAAATGGGGCTTCATTAAATACTGTTGTGTAAGCATGACGTTTTTCCAACTTGGTGTTTCGGTCATCTATTCAGATAACCGATGAAGAAAAACTCAAAGTCGTCTCCACAATTCAATATCACCAGATGTTAGGATGATAAAAGCATCAATCAGTACATTTTTCGAACCTATACAGCTAATTTTTATAAATTCTACAATAAAAGTAGAACAAAATAACATAGCTTATTGCAATGACGGAGATGACTCAAAATGTTTGTATTGAAACTATTGATTTCTACAATCTCTACAAATTCAAACTCACTCCTATGCACCCTGCCACTACATTGCTTCACGAAAAATCAAAAATACATAAAAATGGTATCCTTTTCAGACCTGTCGTCTCTTATTGCAACTCTTCGGCTTCTAAGCTAGCATCTTGGTTGAATTCACTCATTAAAGACATCACTCTTTTCAACTACCTTCGTTACCTGTTGAATGATTTGGATCAAAAAATCAAAGATCTGGTGCTACCACCAAATTCCATTCTGCTGTTCTTTGATGTTGTCAATTTTCCCCTAGTATTTATTCCTTCTGAAGATTGTATCAGATCATGAAAACATTGCCATTGCCCTCCGTTGACCTGGCCCGTAAGCAGGCATCTTCCCTCTATCTAGCTCCACCCTTGCCATAGGAAACCAGCTCATTCAAACCAGCGAGGTAGAAGACCACAACTTCATTGAATCAAAAAAAAAGTTTTACATTTCAATTAATTACATTAAATCACATAATTAATCCATACGAAAAAAATAATATCAATTCTCATATCTTGCTTGACATTATTTGCGTCAGAAGGACAACAATTAGGCTCTCCAAACCAGGTTCCTTCAATTGTTCTTTCCGGATCGGGAAGATGGCTACCCTCCTATGCTCCATTGGCATAGTGGTAGTCTGTCGTCAATCATCCCTTTCGTTCCTCACCACGCATTCTGCCCATTCATTCGCCACTCGTATCCAGTCACATCTCTTTCCATTCTCGCCACCCAACCTTGTCTCCATCTATACATCTTTCGATCACGTGTTCTGCCGATTCAGGCTCTCCCCATCCACAGGGGTAGGGCACCTCCGGTCCTAGGTTAAATTTTGCCAGGTATCCCGGAAAGTTACCGTGCCTCGTGAATAGTTTCACAGTCTTCCTCGACAGATCTAGCGATTCATACCCAACTGCTCTACAGACCCTGTATAGCAGTCACCCAGTCATGTCGTTAACCCATTTCTGCTGCCATTCTTCCATGATGCATGCCTTCATTCTCTTTCTCTCCTCATTCTTGTTAGTCATTCTTTTCACATCCCAGGAAATGCTATTTTTATTGACCCCTTTGTTGGCCTCTGCATGTGCCTTTTAGTTTCCCAAATTGTAAATTCTATGACCCCTACGCCAAACAATTCAGGTACGTGCTCCCCTTTCACTCCTTGTTTCAATCATTCTCTGAATCATAGCCACCCTTTTATTCCTCACTCTTATCGGTAATGAGTGTCGGAGTGATAGGGGGCTCAGCTGCGTTAACTGCAGAAGGGCTGGTGTAACTGCAACTGAAAGGAGACATTCGGCACTAGACCCGAAGTGCCCGGTATACTTGAGAAAGGTGGAACTGCAACGGAGGAGAACTAACTACGTTCCTGGTTCTACAAATTGACGTTGGGAAAGGGAAGGAAGCCTCCATACTACTGGGTAAGACCGCTGAAGAGCGTGGCGCCGCGGTGGTATGTATACAGGAGCCTTTGGCCAAGGAACCAGCGTGGGAAGGGTAGAGTATATATGAGGGGGGGAAGGGTCCAAGGTACGAACCTGGGTTCGCTCCTACGTTGACAGTTTGGCTCTGAAGAATGTAAGGAGTATGAATGGAATAGGAATAATTGTGGGTAACAAAAGAGGAAGTGTGAAGATTATGAATGTGTATGACGAACCAGGTGGAAGGAGAAATGCGAAGATGAAATACGAAAAATTTTCGATAAATGGGAAGGAAGAAAAGTATTGATTGGAGATGTGAATGCAAAGAATGTTGCATGGGGAGGCAACATTACAGACGAAACGGGAGAGGATGTTCTAGGTTGGGTAACCGAAAAAGGTTACCTAATCGTGAATGATTGTGAAAGTCCGGCAACCTTTTCCAGTAACAGAGGGGAGAGCTGGGTCGACTTGACCATAAGTGGAAGTTCCCAGGTGGATGATTGGAAAGTGTGTCTGGAGGAAACGCCGAGTGATCATCGCATGATAGAGTTTTGTCTCACGGAGCTGCCAAAGATGGGGAAAGTAATGGTGACGGATATTAGAGGAGCAAACTGGGCCGGGATAGAAGGACATACTTCTGCATACAGTCCAGGGAAGCTAGATACGACTGAGGAGATTGAAAGTGAAGCAAATAGGCTTCAAGAGAAAATGAGGGGAGCGTGTATGAAGTATATACCAAAGAGTGAGAAAATGGTTGCAACAGAGAAAGAATGGTGGTCCGTGGAGTTGAAAAACTCACGAAGGGAAGTAAGGAGGATGAGGAGATAAGCACAAGGGATAAGGGACGGGGAGATGAGGAGGAGAAGTATGGATAAATATAGGAGAGAAAGGAATAGATATAAAAGAATGGTTGGGAATGCTAGAATTGCTTGGTTGAAGGAGAAGGTGGAGCGGATCCACGATGAAAATCCATGGGACCGCGCCTATCGACTCCTCAACGATGAAAGGATTAGGGAAACACCTTCTAATGTGGGCGACACCACCGGCAGGCGTCGAATAAGGGAAGATTAGGGAAGATCAACCGCCTATTACTGTTGGAGAGTTGCGAGCGGTAGCGGAGCAACTCTTCGATGGGAAGGCGACTGGGATAGATGGGGTTCCCAATGAAGTAATTCGTAGGGTGACAGAATGGATAAGAGAACGTAGTGGAATTATTCAACGCCTGCTTGGAAAAAAGGTATTTCCCAAGGGTTTGGAAGCAAACAAAGGTGGTATGGATACCGAAGAAGGACGGAAACCCTAGGCCCATCAGTTTACTGACGGGCCTGGGGCGGATGTTGGACAGGCTTCTGAACGGTAGATCACAAACCTGGTGTGAGAGGGGGTTGAAGTTCTTTCCAAACCAATTCGGTTTAAGAGGGGGAATGGATACAGTAATGGCTGTGGAGAAGATGATAAAAAGGATAAAAGAGAACAAGAGAGTAAGAAGGCAAAGCCTGCTTGTGGCGTTAGACCTGTCGAACCCCTTTAATACCGCTTGAGCACCAGCAATTGAAAGATGTATGAGGAGTATGGGTATGCCGGAGAATATCGGGAAGACGAAGTCGAAGGCGAATAGGGGAAAGAATAGTGGTCTGTGGACCGGTTACGGAGGTCATAAACAGAGGCTGTCCACAGGCTTCTCGTCTGGGACCTACCCTATGCCTGATTGTGATGGTTCGAAAGAATGAGAGAGATGAAAGCGAGACAAGGCATAGGTATGTACGGAGTACAGGTGCAGGCCTACGCGGATGACCAGCTGGTCATCATTGAAGGTGGTTCCGTGAGTAGCATCGAGGAAAGATGGAATCTGGTCTGGGAAGAATGCAAAGCATGGGAGGAGGTGATGTGGCTGGGCTATAATGAAAAGAAGACCGAGTGCATGTTCATCCAGACCAGACGGGATGAAAGACCCCCGATCATAAAGATGAATGGGAGGGGGCTTGAAAAAAGAATGAATGTGAAATACCTGGGAATTCTGGTGGACACCAGGCTTTTGTTCATTGACCACCACAAGGAGGTAAGAAGAAAACTGAATATATTGGCGGGGAAAATGAAAAGATGGACCGGGCGGAATGTAGGACTAATGAGAGAATGCGTAAGAGTCATCTATGAAAGGGTAGCAAAACCTGCAGCGATGTACGTGGTGCAGGTGTGGGGGAGTAGAATGCATGACAGTAGAGTTGGGACACAACTGAGCGGTGGCACAGAGGCCCTTCCTTATAGCCTCATGTGGGGCATATAGGACGGCGCCAACGGCTGCACTCAGTGTGATCTCAGGTATAGCCCCACTTCATGTTAAAGCTGGGGTTAGAAACAGACAGAAAGATTGAAGATAGGGTGAAAGGTATTGATAAGATACTCCCCTGGATGCAAAGAGTTGTTACTGGAGGAAGTGCAGGACAAACGAATGACTGAGGTATATGTGGATGCCGGAGCAAAGATGGACGAAGAAAGAATGGGACGAACGAAAGAAACGAAGAAGAATGGGTTCTCGGGAACGAAAGGATTCCCGGACAGAACTGTGAATGAAGCAGAGTTGATTGCAATAAAGAGAGTGATGGACATATGGAGTGAAAATGACAATGTCAGAATAATAAGTGACTCCGCTAATGCGGTGGAGAGGATGAGAGCGACAAGAGTGAGAAATAAAAGGGTGGCTATGACTCAGAGAATGATTGAAACAAGGAGTGAAAGGGGAGCACGGACCGAAATCGTTTGGCGTAGGGGACAAAGTAATGACAATTTGGGAAACCAAAAGGCACATGCAGAGGCCAATGAAGGGCTTAATAAAAATAGCATTTTCTGGGATGTGAGAAGAATGTGTAATAAGAATGAGGAAAGACAGAGAATAAAGACATGCGTCATAGAAGAAGAATGGCAGCAGGATTGGGATAACGGCATGACTGGGCGACTGCTATACAGGGTCTGTAGAGCAGTTGGGTATGAATCGCTGGAATTGTCGAGGAAGGCTGTGCAACTATTCACGGTGCACGGTAACTTTCCGCGATACCTGGCAAGATTTGATCTAGGACCGGAGGTGCCCTGCCCCTGTGGATGGGGAGAGCCTGAATCAGCAGAACACGTGATCGAAATATGTATGGATGGAGACAAGGTTGGGTGGCAAGAATGGAAAGAGCGACTGGAACAAGAAAAAGGAAGTATGCAACTGTGAGATAGGAATGGAAAGAGATGTGATTGGATAAGGGTGGCGAATGAATGGGCAGAATGCGTGGTGAGAAATGAAAGGGACGATTGAAAACAGACTACTACTATGCCAATGGAACATAAGAGGGTAGCCATCTTTCCGTTCCGGGAGGGACGGGTGAAGGAACATGGTTTGGTGAGCCTAATTGTTGTCCTTCTGACGCAATTTATGTTATGCAAGAAATGAGAATTGATAATATTATTTTTATTTATGGAATAATTAATTAATTTAATTTATGTTATGCAAGAAATGAGAATTGATGATAATTTTTTTATTCATGGAATAATTAATTAATTCAATGTATTTGGATATGTTAAATAATTTTTTGAATCAATAAAGTTGTGGTTTTTTACCTCGCTGGTTTTGACGAGCTGGTTTCCTATGGCAAGGGCGGAGCTAGACAGTGGAAAGATGCCTAGTTGTGAGGCTTACGAGCCAGGTTAACAGAGGGCAATGGCAATGTTTTCATGTTCTTTAGCACTAGTTTTGATATTTTGTCAAAATTAAACACATTTTCACATTTTTCTTGTAAGGCTGACAAATGTGTAAAAAATTGATTGCTTTTTCTCTCGAAAACTAAGTATCATACAAAAAATTAAAACTTTTCAAGAATTTTCTGAAATAATGAAGTACATTCGTATTAGGAATTGAGAATTAACATATTTTGCCATTGTATCCTGTATATTAGTATCTACTGTGTTGTACTCTAAGTACTTTCATGAAAGGGGTACTGGTACTTAAATTACTTCATGTACTTCTATGTTTGTAATACTCACAATATCATTAATGTATAATGCATCATATTATTTCGAGTACTATTGAAATGAAAATAGTGGTATTAGGTATCCCAATAATTAACTCGGAATTAGTGGTACTGGTACCTCTGAAATGTTTACTTTGATACTTGAAAAATAATTTAGGTCGAATTACTTCATGTATTCTGAGTATTTAGGATATTCAGAGCAACGGTTCAAGTATACATAGTACGGTTTGTCAATGATTGCTCAGAAGTCTTCCGGTTGATAATAATGAAAAAAAGGTTGAAATAGGTTTTTTCCGTTAACTACCTGCTGCCTCCCTCAAAAGTCGACACTGTTGAAGCTAAAAAATCAGATGGTAGGCAGTGAACACGCATCGTTTCAGGGTAGGGATCGATCACTCATTCACAATCAATATTGAACAGATTTTTTTAAACAGATTATGAGAACATTTTCGAATAACAAAGAATGCCTAACCTTATCCCAAAACAATAATTTATTATTGCCTTGAAATTTGTTTTTAGTTGCAGTAATCGACATTCGCAGTAACATTTTATCGTATTCATGGTGAAGATTTTGAGGTTGAAATCCTCCTGAATGAAAAAATATGCCAAAAATTCATTTTTGGAACCCTCATTGAATATGAATAACGTCAGTTTCTAGGTATCTATGTCAAAAATTGATCTTTCATCTATGAGAATCATAGAATATAATAACTATGCTATACAGAGTGGTCCAACGAAAAATATGCACCTTACTTTTCTCCTTTTTTTGTAACTTGACGCAAAAATGCTCAGACAAGTCAATTTTGCTTTTGAGGGGGACACATTTCAGATGTATTTTTCTACCTGTGCCTTCAACCCCCTAGCGAGGGTGAGTAAC
>WOGR01001493.1:0-19756 GCA_015342045.1 Leptinotarsa lineolata | reverse complement strand
ATCGCCAATTGCACAAAGCAATCTAATGCATAGTTCACTAGACTGCTGGATGACACGAGAAGTCACAGCATTCTGGAAATGACCTCTGACTTTATGCCTCCGACTGTCAACTACGAATTGCCTTATAAAGTACTTTTCTCGTGTAGAAATAACTGGATCCCAAGGAAGAAGGAAATATTAAGAACAGATAGTTTTGGTTCACAGATGGATCAAAAACACCTTCAGGCTCTGGTGCAGGTGTTTTCAGTTGCAGACCCAGGACAGAGATATCAATCTACCTTGGGACCTATGCGACTGTATTCCAAGCGGAAATCTTTGCTATTGAATTGTATGCGGAAAAATTGATAGAATCCAACCTCACACACAAGTCAATTCAAATTTTCTCGGACAGTCAAGCGGCTTTGGAAGCTCTTGGGTCCTACCGAGCAAGTTATTATTTCCTTTATTCATTGTATCTAAAAAATGTATAACACAGCCATTTTTTTTTGTTACGAAATGGTGTAATAGTCGCTGAAAGAAACACTATTCATTCTCTGAATGAAAAGTATTCAGCTTTTATCCAACATCAACGCCATTTTATAAGTTTAATGTAATGAGCGCGAATCACTTGCGAGTCTTTCTCGTAGAAGATTGAAGGTTCATTAAAAAAAATTACATCTTCAATCAACTCAAAAATAGTAGCTGTTAAAAACCAATAAAATATTATTGAGTTCATTTCATCAGAAAAAGCTATCAAAATATTCCTTAAAAGGTTTTCTGAAAACATGTTGATGAAATAAATTATGACCTTCAATTTCCCGAAGATAACTGAATTTTTATAACGCTTTTATTAGTTTTTCAAGAATAATGGACCAATATAATTTCATTTGATACTAGTTGTTGAAAGAGTAAATTTCATTAAAACAGAAGATTGATAACAAAAGGAAGAATATGCGTACTGGCCCTATATTCACTTCACATTTGTGACAACATTAGTGAGTGGAATTAGCCGATACTTGATGAAAATCCATAACGATTCAAGTAACACTTCATTGTGAGACTTTCAGTGGACAATTCACAAAATTGCAACACGTATTTCAGTAACCCATAGCTTTCTGTGGCTAGTTGAGTCATCATAAAGGCAGATTTCCACCAAACGGACAAAAACACAACATGCCCCCTCAGGGCATGCCCCCTCACGGGTTGAGTGCCCTGAGATAGAATCTCCTCTACACGATTATTGTGTGAAAAAGCTAGAATCTCATTCCTTCCTCCTCCACTTATTTCTGAGTAGACCTCAACTTGCTGCTGGGCACTTCAGCAAGATTGACATCTAACCTACTCCGCTCGAAAGTAAGCCTTGAGGTGCTTGTACTTTCTTCATCTGTTATTTCTATTCATCGCGACTTTACTGTATGTAATTTTTTCATTGGGCCCCCTGGAACTAACAGGAGACAACTGTTTTCTGGTAGCGAACTAGTGTTTGTTTGTGTATGTGAAAAAAAGTGTATGTTAGATCTATTCATGAAGTTTTTATACTCACCGAAGCCGCCTCTCGGAGGTGGTCTCTAGTGCTGCTTCGTTTGCTTCATATGCTTATCTCTCACACGAAATCTAGGGTGATACCTGCTGAGCGCTTCGTGTATATCACGCAGCGATGGACTGGCATGTGATCCAATTCTCTCGAACACGGTTTCGGCGTGTTCTCTCGTGTACGCGTCTACGTAGTGGATATTCAGGTCCAGGTCCTGGTAGATACGCATAAATCTTGGAGCTTTTACGACGGCTCGCACGCAAGCGTTCATAAACGTCTGGATATTGCGTTTGTAAGTCGCTGCGCACTGGCTCCAAGCAGGGCGGCATACAGAGTGATTGAAAGTAGAACGGTCTTGATTAGCAACAGTCCCATGTTAATTCTGCAACCTATGATCGGATATAGGTTTTGTCGGGCAGCTCTCGCTAGCCCTAGTCTCTACCGTATGTGGGACCTGAACGTTAGTCTCCTGTCGGAATTTTTTGTCCGTTGAAGATTACGTTTCCTTGCGGTTGTACCAGCCTCCGGGTAAACAGTATCGCCTGACCCTTGTCAGGGTTCATACTGAGTTTCCATAGATTGGCCCATTCCTTTAATCCGCTTGCTTGCGAGTACCTAGTAACTTGCACTTGGCTAGTTGATCTCGCCAGTAGAGCATTGTCGTCCGCGTAGAGTGACGACTTGCTGAAGTTATTCTCAGGCTTGGGCACGTCATCTGTGTATACCAAGAAGTGATGTGGAGAAAGGACTGCCTGCACCTTGTGGGACCCCTGCTTCCAATAATCGCATGGTGGAGAGTTCTTGTCCTATTCTGCAGCAGCATCGCCGGTCTGCTAGAGGAGATTCGATTAGTCTTACCATTTGTTTCGAGCAGCCAAAATTGCTCATTTTGGCTAGTAGTCCGTCGTGCCAAACTCTGACAAATGCCTTCTAGACGTCTAGGAATATCGCTCCGGTATGGTATCCTTTGCCGAGGTTGAAACCTTCTGTCGCATAGTCTACAACCCTCAGGACTTGTAGCTTTGTCGAGTGTTCGGATCTGAAACCGAACTGTTCATCTTGTAAGATTCCCAGTTCGCTGGTTTGGTCCTCTAGCCTTTCAACCGAGTCTATTTCGACAAAACAAAAACTTGTATTGTCAAAATAAGAATTTATGTGACATATGGCAAAATTATCGCCGAAAATTATAATTACCTGTCATAAATATTGAGGTTGACGAATTCACGATTTATGTTCATTGCAATCCGTAGAACAGGTCTTTTTAGTGCATTTTAATGGTGTTCAGAAGATAATAATGGTAGGTATGTATTTTTCATAAATATGAAATAATTCGAGCGCATCTCGCATAACCAAAAATGTCAGTCAAACCCATACCTGTTGTACATTTCCTGAACAATATATTTTATTATTCTGTTTCCTGACGTTTGAAAGTAGTTTTGAATAAATTTCAAAGTGGAAACATATTTCTCGTTATCCGCGAACTGGGTCAAGCATAATCATTCTTCATCCCAATTCTGAAAATGTGAAGATATTGAGAATTTTCATTCCGACAGTATGGAAATGAACTTAGTACAGCGGAAATTTCACGAAATCCTCCAGAGAATATATCACGAAATATGAGAAAGGTAGATGATATCAAGAGTGGCTGGTTCCGGTAACTTCAGATATTTTCAGTCGATACGAAATTCGTTATAAGAGGTTTCAAGTGCTCTGAACTTAGAAGTGAATTCCGGAATTGGCAAGGATAGAAGTAAGAAAAGTAATATTCAGTATAATGTTTCCTTCCATCATGACCACATAAATCAATCGAAAATCAATTAGTTTTTGAGGAGAAAAAGCTTTATGGTTTTCACTTCTCCATGTTTATTAGAAAAAGAATGTAGGAAGAAACTTTCAAATGGAGGAAGAAAGCCATTAAATTCAACATGAAATCTTCACAAATATGTGTAGAACATGCATAGAAATTACTTTCAAATACAAACTTAAAGGAAAAGACCTCCCGAAACAACTACTTTTATATGAACAATGACATATGAAAATCACTTTTTTCTATTCGCTTTGTATTTCCAAGATTCGTTATAGAGTTTAATCATATATCATTATACATAAGATTGCTATACGATATAATATATATAAAATGGCGGACTTCAAAATTTTGGAATCAGACATTTGTCTCATCAATTCAGCACAACCTGTTTCGTGGCACTCATTTCATTGAAAAAAGCACGACGTGGAGTTCCAGATGAGAGAAATCCACTCGTGTCACGATGACAGTACGTTTGGTTCAGCCCCAGCCATAGAAATCTTGTTTTGATTGAAGAAAGGGATTCTTTTTTTGATAATATTAATTTTTGTGTGACAACTGTCCTTCGCAACTTTCATCGTTAAGGACATGTTGGAGGAAGGTAATTACAGAAGGCCTAATGACGTCCCTAGAAAGGACAGTTGCCCATTCCCCAGAATAGATGATACCTTAAACATCTTGAGTGAATGCAGATGGTTTTCAACATTAGATCTAAAATTCGGATATTGGTAGATAGTCATTCGCCACGAGGATGAAGAGAAGACTGCCTTTTCTACCGGCAATGGATTATATCAGTTCAAGTACATGCCGTTTGGAGTATGTAATGCACCCGCAACGTTTGAATGCTTTATGGAGTTGGTGCTGAAAGAACTCACCTGGAAAACATGCCCGGTCAATCTAGATGACATTATAGTGACCGAAAAAACTCTGAACGAACATCAGTTACACTTTAGGAGTATTTTCACGAGGCTGCGGAATGCTTATTTATAGATAATTTGTGCTGCATCTTTCGGGAAAAGGAGGATTTCTAGGGATATCTTATGTCCTCGAATGTTAAAACAAATACAGATAAAATCAAGGCAGTGCAAGAATGGCCAATATCGAAGAGCAAGCATGACAAAAAGAAGTTTCCTTGTACTTTGTAGCTATTACCGGCTTCGGAAAAATTGCCACATCTTTGCATAGCGCTGCCGAGAAGAAATCCCTCTTGGTTTGGTCACCAGACTTCCAGCAAGCATTCAAGGCCCTAAAGAGATATTTGGCCAGTGCCTTGGTTCTGGCATACCCAAATGAAGAGGGTTTCTTAATACTCAATAACGAAGCATTACAACATGAGGTAAGCGCAGTACTATCTCAAGTACAAGAAGGAAAAGATATCGTTATTAGCTATTTCAGTAAGTTTCTGGGCACATCTAAAAAACTGCGTCACCAGGAAAGACTTTCTCGCACTAATCAAGGCAATGGACTCCTTTTCATATGGCCGTTAATTCTTGATCAAGTCAGACTAATCAGCACTTCGGTGGCCACTCAACTTCAAAACTCCAAGAGGACAATTAGCCAGGTGGCTCAAAAAGTTACAAACTTATGATTTTGAAATTTGCCATCGGAAAGGAAAGCGTCACTTGAATGCAGAGCGCTTGAAATCCAGATGCAAATTTTGTGAACGCCAGGAGGACAAGAATGCTCAGTTACCAGAAGAAAGTCATATAAAAGAACAATTTGTTCAGACCAGGAGAAAAACTTTTCACCAGATATGACAGGGTAGACTCGTTCATGGGCAGCTTTGGTATGGAGATAAGCTCTCGTACCTCCTGCTTCGGGATCCCTCTGACTTGGAAGGAAGCAACCTGTAAGGATCCTTGTCCAGGGATACGGATAGAATCTGTTGAGAAAATTCGTTTTCCCGCTAACCAGATATGAGTAATCACCTAACGATGGTGTGGTACGGTCGTTAGCACCTTCATAACGGAGCAAGATATCATCATAGCGCGAAAACGGAAAACTATACGAGAATGGATTGTCAAAAGAGTGAGGCCGGAATAGCAAAACATTTCCAAGCACAGCCAGCATTCGGGATGAACTACTCACTTGGAAATTAAAAATATCGAATGAAAGGACCGATGAATTCCAGATTATGCTTCTCCAAAACCGTGTATTCCGAATGTTTTGAAACAGCTCCACGATGGTCGCACAGGAGGACATTTCAGAATGAACAGAACAGTGCGCGACTAATATTATTGGGTTAATTGTCGCCGGACATGGAGGGATAGTGCAAGCGCTGTGACCTGGTCTCTTTGAGGAATGGTCCGGAGACAATGTGAGAGTTGAAGCAGTTCCTCAATGCCGTTGACATTCTGAGATCAATTCCTGACACCGCATCTGGTAGCAAGTATCTAATCAATGCGATCCATTATTCCTCCAAATGGATTGAAGTGTTAGCCTCACCCCTCCAAGAGGCTGAAACCAACCAAGAGGCTTAAACCAGGAATGCAATACTTTTCTCGGCGCCCGTTTCACCAACCAAGTAGGCACCTTCAGGAGATGAAGAAAACAGTCTTATTTATATTCATTGTGTGCTTGTTACTGGATGTGGTAGCAGAAAGTGGTCCAAGAATGTCAAAGACAATTTTTTCGACAGGGCATGCATCTTCAACTTTCCCTTCAGCCTTGTCCAAATACTAATACTTTTTCCAAACACCAGAAATGCAATACTCTTCTCGACGTGCCTTTCACCAACTGAAGACGCCTATTTGGTTTGGTTGGTGAAATGTGCATCTTTGACCTGGCTATGCTGTAATGTTGGAAAGTGATAATCTAAAAACTGGCTTTGGTTTCATCTAGTTGCCTTGCTGTGAGAGCTGTTAGAAAAAAAAGAAAGCGATTTCTCATTGGACTGTCGATGCTTGGCTTTGCAATATATTGTCGTGAAGACTCTTGTTTATTGGATAGGCAAGGTTTGAATTCAGTCACTTTTCTAAATAGTGTCTTAGCTTCAAAAATAACTATATTATATTATATAATACATGGCCTTTCTCACAAAGTTGATTTTGTTTCCTCTCGTGTGAGTCAGAATGAAAAGAAAATACTCCATCCAATGCGGCCCTGGCTTTATAGGAAAATTCTATGCATATGAGACAGTTTCGCAATTTTTATGACAAAAGCATTAATATCACTTGAATGTTATCAGAATATATCTTTCAACACTTTTATCTTTTATAATCCAAACTGCACTTTCACCAATATTGTTTAACAAAGCACCAGTACCAGTTCGTTTGTCACAGCAAAATGGCGGAAGTCAGGTATGTGAGAGATTTGTGATATGACATATCAGTACACACACTTATACTGGGAATGCTTCTGAAATCAATCATGAAGTGAATCAGTAGTTGGTTACTCAAGATACAAAAATTATAGACTGAGTTATTCCCGGAAATGACCAAATCCAAATAGTAGGGGGTTACATTGAAAATGAGTTTGGCGCTTTCTGTACTTTATTATCTATTATTTTTTTACAGCTGTAGGTGAAATTGAATTTTTTTACTGATTTCGTAGCTGACAAAGAATCTCAAGGACAAACTGTCATAGCTAGCCATGAGATGAATGTCGTGAAAGATAAATTTTCATGGCTAGCCATGAATTTTAATGGCCAATAGTGGCTTGGCCCACTTCTATCCGTTAGCGGTAAATTCCCCCATTTCGTGGATGAAACCCTAGGCTGCCTTCACACCAGTAGACAACATTGAAGAACATAAATTACATCCATATAAAAACAGATAATTTCTCACCCAGTCACAACCCAGTTAGCACCATTCGTATTCTTTCTGAAACTATTTATATATTATCCTCGATTTCAGCGATGAATTTTTTTCTCTAAATGACAACATAAATTGAAAATTGTCGTTAACGAAGCAACAAAAACTCCATATTCACCGAGAAGAGCATACAAACCTTCCACATAAAAATAATCTTGTTAATGGGATAGTATTCTTGGAATTATTGGTTACGGTAATTTACTTTTTCCGTTCGCGTTCGTTATGTTTTGAAATACATCGGTATCACTTGATTTTCAATAGAAAAAATGTAGTGAACATTATTATGTTCGTATCTATGCCACACAATATTCAATAAACAACATTGACAGAATTCACATTTGAAAAACTCCTTTTGACATCTGTCGAAGAAGTTAGAAAATATCCAGCTAAGGAAATAACTGCTAACAAAGTTCAATTTTTTTTGTCCATTTCTGAAAACGGAGGCAGATTTTGGCCTCCGAAACGTTAAAGATAAGTATCATTTATTTCTTAGCAATTTTTTCGATAAATAGAACTTTCTTCTTCGTGAAAAATAATTTGATTATACGCAGTAACTTATCGGGGTAAACTATAAAGTTTGCCCTTTCTACACCTGTATAAAGTTCTCTGTGGAAGGTGAAAATACCCAGAAGAAGATCGATTGAAAACAATATTCAAATTGTTCAATTTTTATATTATACTTTTTAATGAGTACTTGATTTTGCAAGTAATATTTAAATGAATAGTAATACAATATTTTCACAAAAAAGTTGGGATATCTTTTTGAAATATTGTAAGGAATGCTATTAATAATCCATTTTAAAATTTCAAGTGTTAATAAGTAACGATAGGTTTATCGAAATTCTGAGTGACTGTGATATCTCAAAACTTAATATTATGGTTCCAAAAGTAGAAATATTATTCATGTTATTCTCTTATCTAATGATTGTATGTGTTTTATCAATGTGGTAACGAATACAGATGCTGTTATGAAGGCGATGAAATTTTGACACATTTTAGGGAAGGTATGATTATAAGAGAAAGTGAATGATTATAGAAAAAAACGTATAGATTCTTTAAAACATCGAATGTAGAAAATCAAACAGAAGCATGTGATATTATGACACGGTTAGATTTTAATCGTGTTTGAAAAAATAGAGTTATACTTCTAATGTTTTTTCAAAAAATTTGAGAGATTGAAGAAAACAGTCACTTTTGGATATAGACTAATTCGAGTAAAAAATTTTCGGGATGAATGTAAAATATTAAACTTCCATAAAAACTAATGCCTGAAAAACTCTCGAATAAAATCTTCAGTAGATTTTACACACCTGTACAAAGCGAATGAAAGTTTATCAAGAGAGTTAATATAAAATTTCACTACAAGGGATAAGTTTGCAAGTCAATTTCAAACTTTTTGGGACAAATTATCTAAATTAACAATTTTTAAAGCCAGTCTTCAAGTATGCCCACGTACTATAAGAATGAAAGTTTTTGGGGCAGGTTGTTTCAAAATTTTTCTTCGTTTTCATGTGTCTACTTCAATTTGTGATATCTCAATGAATACTGTTTCAATTCAATAGAAATAACCGCCATTTGAAACAGTACACTTTTGCCAACATAACACAAGACGAATAATTCCAGCAGCATGAAAATTTTATGCTCGGAGTTCGATGAAGTCGACGATGGCCGTTTTTGCCTGTCCTGGTTCGGTTATCGAAGTGCTTGAAGAGATGGTCTGGGGAGTATGGTGGGTGAGACAGAATTCAACGCTCAGTTCGAATTTTCTGACGGTGACTTGTGAAACGTGCGGACAGACATCGTCTTGGGGCAGCATCGTTCCTCTTCTGTTGACCAGTGCCGGCTACTGGTGATGCAATTTTTGCTACATTTTGTCGATTTCCTTACAATAAAACTCTGCTGTGATGGTTTCGTCCAGTTGCAGAAGGTTAAAGTTACTGCTGACCACCATACAGTAACCAAGATTTGCCAAAAACATCGCCGCTGTTTGTGAGAGTGTTCAGGAGAATCCGAGGCAGTCGATTTTGCGTCGCTCACAAGAACTTGGCCTTTCGCAGGCTACAACTATGCGAATTTTGCATCGTGAATTAGGCCCGCACCCGTACAAAATTCAACTGACCCAGAAACTGAAAGTAAACAACCATAAACAACCATGTGTGTCTGCTGAATGGAGTTTGGAGCAGTTGGCAACTGCTCGAAAAATCGTCTACAATGATGAAACCCGTTTCTGGATAAAAGGGTACGTAAGAACAAAATTGTCGAATTTGGAACGATACCAATCTACATGAGATCCAAGAGCGTCCAAGGCATTTCGAAAAATTCACTGTCGGCATCACCGTTCCATATTTCTTTAAAAACGACGTTGGCCAGGCCATCACTGTCAACGGCGAGCACTACAGGGTGTTTCTAATTCGATCCTCACTATTGGGTGGAAGAAGGGCACACCTGAATATTATTCACTGCACGATTGATTTCCCCCCTCCTCAATCTTCCGAACTCTCTAACAATGCTGTGTTGAAAGTACTCAATATTTTAATATTCTCTCTGACCACAAAATCTACTTTTCAGTATACCCCATAAGAATGTATCCATAACACTTGAGTCCGGAGACCTTACTGGCCACCTCACCGGCCCATTATTTTCTATCCATTCATCACCAAACCTTTCAGTCAGGTAATTAGATACTCGGCTGGTAGTGTGCGGTGAAGCACCATCATTTTGAAACTGGATGTTGTTATAGTTAGCCAAAGGTAGATCATCCAAATAGTCTTCGAAAATCGAAATTAAAAACTGGTGATAGGTTTCTTCATTCAGAATTCCGTCAAATAAATGGGGACCCAAAATTCTATCTTTGTAAATTCCTGTCCACATGTTAATACTAAGTTAATACTAAATCGCACTTGAGGTCGAATTTCTTGGAATTGCTTGAAGTTATTTATGCTCCAAATGTGTTCGTTATTTCGATTGAATATCCCACAATTCGTAAAAGTGCTTTCATCTGTCCAAATTGCATTTTCTAGGAAAACAGGAAAATCAGATCTTATTCTAATCGCTCTTCAGAATTAACTGAATGCAATTTTTGGGACATGTGTATTCTGTAACATTTTAAACCGCTTTTTTGAGATGTCTCCAAGCACTTGTATGACAACAACTCATTTCGGAGGAAATTTGAAGTGTAGATTTCCCCGGGTTCATGTTTATCTGAAAATTATAAATTTTCATTGATAAGAACACAATGTCTAACTCACCTCATACATATCTCATTTATCAAATTTTCTTTCCTGGTCGATTCTGTCTCCATATTTTTTCCTCTGCTTTTCAAATGAATCAAACTCGGTGAGAATTTGATCCAATAACTTGTACATAGTTCGATGTTGTTATCGTCTTTCGTGATACAACTTTAAATACATTTCCGATGTCCTAACACTGTTTCTATCGTATCTCTTTTTTATTTATTTGTGAAAGCCATTTTTTGTCAAAAATTCAATGACTTGTACGATAACAAAATATCATTAAGTATAACAAATTGAAAGTCAAATTTAGAAACATCAAAGTCAAAGCCTATTATGATAAGATTTTTTTTCAATATCTCCTATTTTCGAGAAAAATGATAATATATGATACATCATTGAAAAGGTAAAATCTGATTCTATTCAAAACAGAAAGAATCCAATGTAGCGCCTACGAAAAAATAAAGTTGATGATGGTGGTCGGAAGACGAAACTTCGGATAGCAAATCGGGAAACACCTTTATGTAGCAGTGAAAAAGTGACAACATTACAGTGCAATTCATCTTCGAATCCTTCGAAAAATAAAGCCAGAAAAAAAATAAAAAACATTTTCCGAAGTTTCTGTTTTTTTCCGGATATCTCCGGATATACTCGGAATTTTAGAATTTTCTCAATTGTAGTCAGGTAAATGCGAAACTTTACCCCAATTTAACCATCTTCGTATCTCTCACAGTTTCCGAGATCCCAATGTTGAGGATCGAATTTAAAACACCCTGTATAGGTCGTTGATCAATAACTTCTTTCGACTTGAATTAGATGATCAGGATCCCATGCCACATTGGATATTCTACACAAGCGATTGGAGGCATGATTATCTCACGTGGAGGTGATCTGCACTGGCCACTGAGATCGTGCGATTTAACCCCGTTTGACTTTTTCTTATGGAGTTTTCTTAAATTGCAGTTATATGCGAGTAAGCTACAAACCACAGAGGTTCTCAAACCCAACATAACCCATGCCGTGGCGACCATTTGTACGATGTTATCTTCTACACATAATGGCATCAATATGTCTTTCAAACAAATAAAAAATTTCGATGATATCTTACACACTCTTCGCTAAATATAGGAACCCTTCAATGAAGGTCACTATACATTGCATCCTATTTCATTTTTCCAGCCGTCCTGTGAGTTTCATCAAAATTACACACCAAAAGTATAATTTCAATTGATTTATAGCTCTTTAATTGAATTTACCAACATAATAATCCATTTTGCTCGAAGGCGTCACAACCTTCAGAACGATTCTTGCTTGGATTCTTGTATTCGATTTCGAAGATACAGTCCTATTATAAGAGTATGGATACTTATTACCATTCTCATCGAAGTTGATTTCACAGCAAAGTAATTACATTTTATCAACAATCATCTTGAAACCACATTGGAATGAAATTTTAAATAATCATAAATTTTAGTACCGTACTCTAAAGGAAATCTAGCTACGCTTACACATTCCCGAAGAACAGTTCATTGTTAATAAATGCTTGAATGACATTATGTGAACAGAATTTGAGCGTATACCTTATATAGATTGAAAATTATTCTAAAAAAAATCTCTAGTATCAGTAAAATTAACCATAAAAGGACAATAGCATCTTTGAATATATATTTCATCATCTTCAATTATATCTCAGTAATCACTAATTATACAAATATATTCAAAAATCTTTTGTTTCTAACTGATGAAAACTGACATTATGAGTAGTAGCTAATCAATCTTAGAGCTGTGCCTTATCGCAAAAACAGTTCAGAATACTAAATTACATCGTGACCTTCATCTTTGTCATTGCGAAGATATAAAAATTGCCCCGCCTTTTTCAATTTTTCACACAGATCTGTCACTTCTCATTGAAAGTAAGATGCCTAGAATGCTTCCTCATAAAAAATTTTGTAAACAGAATACCCATTTTGGGAGTGAAAATTTATTTAGCGGCGTTGTGCATTTTTGTGATGAGTGAGAAATGTGAAACTCACCTCATGACACGTGACCTGTTCTTCGAAAATTCGTAAGACGGGGGGGGAGTAGACCGCCGGGGCGGCGTAGGAGAGGAAGTATCCCCCTCCCTTTCTACCGCGCGGCGAGAATGTATGCTTGCGCCTGCCGTTTAGTTTAGGCAGCGCACATGTGTGTTTGTGTTACAACGCGCTACGCGCATCCATGGTGTAGTACAAGATTGTGCCAAGACATATTATGTCCATTTCAACCCCGAAGCAGAAGGCGGAATTGTCGCTCCTGACATTATTATATCCTGTTTGGAGACATTCATCTTTTTGGAGAAAACCGATGCCTGGGTTTTTGTGGCATTGTATAAAACCTGGTTCCTTTCACCCCAATTCGAAATTAATTCTATATCTTTATTGAGATATGCAACTTCCTGCAAAGCAATATATTGGATTCTTGGTATTCCAATAAGTCGTTGGTATACAATAAAAAGAGGACTGGAGATAATATGGATCTTTGAGGAACACCAGCATTGATGGTAAAAGTATTCGAGAGATATCCATCGACGGTCAATGGAAACGATTTTTCAGGAAGCTGGAGAGCCATACACAGAAATAATCCGTCAAGCCATAGCATCAAAGTTTGGCCAGCAAACCCTCATGCCACACACGGTCAAAGGTCTTAGACATATCCGCCGGCTGATCTACTGCGCATCCAATATTCAGAGGCACAGCTAGACTTTCCAAGTTGTACTTTCAAAGAGATTCTACCACGTCGTAAACTCCCTTGAGGGTAGATTTAACCTAATAAGATTTATTCTTTGGTAAAAGTCCAACAACAAAAAAACATATTCATTCGAATATGCTGGAAATCATTTCGGATATCAAGAAATATCCATGATTATATGATTGGTACGAAGTTTCATCGGCGATAGTTGAAAACAGGAATCTAAAATGAGATAAAATTATACGTTAATAGTTTTGAACAATGTTCGCTCACTTATAGTTGGAAAAGAAAATATCATGGTGACAAGAAGAAACCCGGCGAATATTACGATGATAGAGTAATAAAATCAAGTGCATACTTACTTTTTTATTTTGAGGCAATTGTTTAGGTGTTGCAGATCTGAGAGTGATCAATTCGTCACAAGTAACAATAGAACTTTTAGTAAACGGTCATAAATTTTCTCAATTAGAGTAGTTCAAGACATATTTTCGCTCACACTGATATTCAGTTTCTCCTATATTTTATATTTCTACAGAAGGTTCATCAGAATGATATTGAACATTTTTTGAAAACCAGTCCAACCGTAGGATTCTTGTGAAACTAATAGTTATGAAATACGGATCGAGACCGAGATCAATTACGACATTATCAAACATATCGATTATCTCTGAACATATAAATGTGATTTGACTAATTCTCCTGAATGCTTTAGATACTATAGTTCCAGACGCGTTCAGGTATTTTACACAGAGTCCGCCAACCGGGACTTCCGAATTTTGACAATTAATAACGACTATCTTGTTGAAGCTTCATCTGTCAAATTAGTTTTCATTTATTCCGTCTGTTTTTGCAAATCACCATGGACGGATAAAGCATACAACAACACGTGCAAATAATAAAATTGTTCGATTGAAATGTTTGGGCAACGTACCGCGCGTTTCGCCCATTTTACGGTCGCTAAAACCGTCCTATCGAAAGGACTGTGGTGGATAAATTTGAGTCCACTGGTTCAGTTAACAATCTACCAATACCCGTACGTCGGCCAAATGCAAGATCTGGGTAAACATCGCCGCTGTCTAAGAGAGTGTGCAGGAGAATCTGACACAGCTCGGCGAAAATTGTCGAATTCGGAACGATACCAATTCACATGAGGTCCAAGATCATCCAATACATCCCAAAAAAGTCAATGGTTGGTGTTGATTTTGAGCTGGTGGCATCATCGTTCCATATTTCTTTGATAACGATTTTGGCCAGGCCATCACTGTCAACTGCGAGCACTTTAGGCACAGCGATCCTTAAAGCCAACATAACCCATGCCATCAGTCAAATTCAGCCTGATTCATGCGCCAGAGTCATGGAAAACTGGTCGTTTTGGATATCTCGCACACACTTTGTTTGAAGATAGGACGCGATTATTGAAAGACCCTATATAATTATCTTATCATTAATTTCAATGATGGTCATCGCTCTTTGAACTACTACTAATTACTATAATCAGCCGCAGGTGATTTACTAGATATTTCTAATGACAATATTAATTTCTTGTTCTGAAGGAATTCCAGTTTGCGATAGTTTACTGGTCGATCAGAAATTTTTATTATTTTTTCGAAAATACTATTTTCATGTTCAATTCATTTCGAAAATAAATCCAAGTGTGTCTACCACAATCTCATTAAAACAACATAATTCTCAGCCATTGAATTCAAACACAAATTTACTTCCATTCAAATGTCATGACCACGTGTTTACAGCTATCAATACCTCACCTTCTAACTCAACGACTTTTCCCGCTCTCTTCAATGCTTTGACAGCTTCGTCGTGTGTAGCTTCTCTCAAATCGTCTCCATTGACAGACAAAATCGCGTCACCCACGTAAAGTTGTTCCGTCTGATCAGCAGCCATCCCTTTAAAAATTTTACTAATGAGAATAGGCATTTTATTTTCTTTGCCACCTTTAATTGAAATTCCCAGTCCATTATTCTCGGATTTTATAACACGCACCAAACGTTTTTGGTTAGCCACCGAATCCGGCACATCCGGAGTATCACTTAGACCGCTAGGAGTTTCGATATTATTATTCAAAGTACCGTTTAATGTAGTGGTATTTTCATACGACTCGTCTAATGTTATGCTTAGGTAATCGTCTTCTAGAGTAACAAAAACTCTGTACCACTGCCCCCGTACATGAGTTTCTAGAATACCCGAACGTCCGAAAAAGCCGGGAGAAGTCACTTCGTCACTCATCTTCACATTGAAACTAGTCACAACCGCCTGTTGTCAACAATAACAAAACGTAATCGCACCTGGCACTACGATGATTACACGAATCAGCTGACTAGAAGCAGGTGGGCGGAGGGCTTGAATTTTAAGTCATAGACCAGACTGACCGTCGCTGCATTCCCAAAGGCCATCACATCGCTTTGGAGGCAGGTTGGCCGACTGTCTGCTGTTAGGTTACGGATCAGTGCGGTGGTAGTGATGTTTAGATTGTTGGAGTCGTATTTTACCGATGATTCGGCGCGTCTGAACCCCTGTGTTGCCTAGGTTACGGGCGTCCCTCGGGGTTTTTCTTAACAATACGGGGAAATGAATGTTGTAGAGACATCTTGACGAGAGTGGAAGAAGCTTTTTAACGTGTTGTCTACCTTTTGTACAGATATTCTCTTCGTGGTTATAAAATATGAATTGATTCATTTGGAAGGGAATTGGAATTATTATTATTTTATTTTCGAAGGCAGTGAGTGCCAACAACAGAATGAGTTTAAAAAGAACCCTCAATTTGTTCAACTGTTATAAATGATAGTGAAAAAAACAAATTGTATTAAATTTCGAAAACCAGTAATGTTTCCAAAAATTATGGGGTAGTGAAGGTAGTGAAGACACGCCTGAAGAAGCCATCGTATGGCGAAACCCGTGTTGCGTTTTCGTAAAACTCTTTAGTGAAAATCTCACAATAAAGTGTTTTTTGAATACGTTATCAAACTTATCTCCGGATATTATACTTTCGGCATACTAGAGAAAGTAGTCAGAAATTTGAGTTTCATTATTGTATGCTCAAGGCAATGTTTTACCCAAAACAGCCGATGAAAATCAAAATCTTGATGAGCCCACATATATGAAGATCTATTGATGCCATCATGTGTGGAATATGACATCGTTCAAATGTTCGCCACGGCTTCTCTAGGTGGAGCGCATTCGATACGTCCAATTTTCCATGACTCTATGCTCGTTCACCTTCAATTCCTGGGTCAGTTGAACTTTTCACTGGTGCAGGCTCAAGTCATGACGCGAAATTCACAAAGTTGTGGTCTGCAAAAGGCCTAGTTCTTGTGAGCGACGTGAAATCGACTGCCTCGGATTCTCCTGCACACTCTCACAGACAGCGACGATGTTTTCGGCAGATCCTGCGTTTCGTCAACGTACGGGTGTTGGTCGATTGTATACTGAACCAGTTGACACAAATCCACCACATTGCGAATAGTCCCCTCGGTAGGACCAAAATAGCCACAGTAAAATGAGCGGAGCGTGCGGTACGTTGCCCGAACAGATCACCCATTTTGATAAACCAATTTCATTATTTGCACTTGTTGAATGTTATATCCACCCATGCCATGGTGACTTGGCATAAGAGACTGAATATATGACAAATAATTTGACAGATATAGCCTCAACAAGATCACCGTTATTAACTGTCTAAGTTTGGAGCCCCCTGTTGAAAGACTTTATACACAGGGTATTTCAAATTCGATCCTCACCATTGAGATCTTGGAAACTATGAAAGATACGAAGATATTCAAATCGAGGCAAAGTTGCGCATTTACCTGACTAACAATATGCCTTTGAGAAAGTTTTAAAATTCCGAGTATATCCGGAGATATCCGAAAAAAACAGAAATTTCGGAAAATGGTTTTTATTTTTTTCTGGCTTCATTTTTCGAAGGATTCGAGAATAAATTGCACTTCCACGTTGCTACTTTTTCCCTGCTACATAATGGTGTTTTCAGATTCGCTATCCGACGTTGCGTCTTCCGGCGTCTTCCGGGCGCTACATTGGATTCTTTCTGTTTTAAATAGAACCAGATTTTACCTTTCCAGTAATGTATCATGAGTTTTCATTCGTTTTCGAAAAATTGGAAATATTGAAAAAAAATTCTTATCATAATAGGCTTTGACTTTGATGTTCCCAAATTTGACTTTCAATTTGTTACACTGAATGACATTTTGTTATTGTACAAGTATTTGAAGTTTTGGCAAAAAATGGTTTTCACGGATGAAGAAAAGAGAGATATGATACAAATTTATTACAAATACGATAGAAACAGTGTTAGGACTTCGGAAATGTATTTAAACTTGTAACCCAAACGACGACAACCACATTGAACTATGTTCAAGTTATCGGATCAAAATCTCACGGAGTTTAGTTCATTTGAAAAGCCAATGAAAAAAATACGGAGGCAGAATCAACAATCAAAATTTGATAAATGAGGTGTGTATGAGGTAAATTAGACATTGTGTTTTTTCAATGAAAATAGAACTTTGACCAAATAACAATAATTAACTAAAATGTAAAGACAAAAATTAATCACCGCAAATGCTCAAAATGTTGTCCTGGTTCATGATAACACAACTGGGCTCTCCTTCGAATATTATTCACTGCACGATTAATTTCCGTCCTCCTCATTTTTCCGAACTCTCTAACAATGCTGTGTTGAAGGTCTTCAATATTTTGATATTATCTATGACCCTAAACTCTGTTATTCAGTTCACTTCATAAGAATGTATCCATAACACCTAAGTCTGGAGACCTTGCTAACCACCTCACCTGTCCATTATTTCCTATTCATTTATCACCAAACCTTTCAGTCAGGTAATAAGATACTCTTTGGGTAGTGTGCGATGTAGTACCATCATGTTGAAACCAGATGTTGTTATGGTTAGCCAAAGGTATATCATCCAAATAGTCTTCGAAAATCGACATGAAAAACTGATGATAGGTTTCGCCATTCAGAATTCCGTCGAATAAATGGGGAGCCAAAATTCTATATTTGTAAATTCCTACCCACACCTTGATACTGAATCGCACTTGAGGTCGAATTTTTCGGAAGTGCCTGGGGTTGTTTATGCTACAAATGTGTTTGTTATTTCGGTTGAGTATCTCACAATTCGTAAGAGTGCCTTCATCTGTCCAAATTACATTTTCCAGGAAAATAGGAAAATCAGTTTTCTTATTAGCCACTTACAAAATTCTTATCGTCTTTCGGGAAAATTTCGGAGAAAATTTGACGTGAAAATTTCCCCGGGTTCATGTTCATCTGCCAATTATTGATTTCTATTGAAAAGGACGCAATGTCTAATTTACCTCATATATGAAATTTTCTTCAGTTTCCTGGTCCATTCTGTCTTCGTGTTTTTTTCTAGGCTTTTTAAATGAATCATACTCGGTGAGATTTATTTTGATCCAATAACTTGAACATAGTTCGATGTGGTTATCGTCTTTTGGGATACAAGTTCCAATACATTTCCTATATCCTCCTAACACTGTTTCTATCATATTTGTGATGAATTTGTATCATATCTCTTTTTTCTTCATTCAAATTCAATGACTTGTACAATAACAAAATGTCATTGAGTGTAACAAATTGAAAGTCAAATTTAGAAACATCAAAGTCTATTATGACAAGAATTAATTTTTTTCAATATCTCCAATTTTTCGAAAGAGAATGATAACTTGTAATACATCATTGAGAAGGTGAATTCTGGTTCTATTCAGAACAGAAAGAATCCAATATCGCGTCTATGAGAAAAAAATAAAGTTGATGATGGTGGCCGGAAGACGAAACGTCAGATAGCAAATCTAAAAACGCCATCATGTAACAGAAAAGAAGTGGCAATGTGGAAGTGTATTTTATTTTGGGATCCTTCGAAAAATAAAGCCATTTATCTGAAATTTATGTCTGTTATGATCGAGTTTGAAACACCCTGTATAACATACAAAATATAATAGAGAAACAGTAATGATTTCAGAGGTGTCTAATGTGATGTCGTGAATGAACACAGTTTTTTGCGCTTACATTGCAAAAGCTGTCAATCTCTTGGGGATAACCCATAATAACTTTTTTTCAATTTCGGAAAATAATGGCCTATTTACAGAGCGATTTCAAGCAATACAGCAAAAATTCTCATCCGATTGATTATCTTGAATACATTGTTCATTTTTTTTTAAATGTTGAAAAAACATTTTGTTTTTGTGTCTGAAAACTTTATCAATACCTCTTCAACAGAAAATAAAAAAATGTTTTAGGCCAGTAGTCTTTTCGTGGATATACTGCATCAGTTAATCCAGATTGAGCAGAGCAATTATAAATTTTATTTCAGAATATTCCAAAGCGAATCACTCACCATAACTCTTTGGGAGAAAACTGCGGATATTTTGGCAGGGTTTCATTCAGCATTTGTAAAAGACCAAGAAGTTTGGTACATTTGTAGGAGAAGTTAATTTAGCACACACTTCTATTCATAAAAATGTATCTGTGAATTTCGAACTAGGTCTATTGTTAGGTAGATGGAAAGAGATCAATTGCTGCCGGTTGATTTCAATGCTATATGTAGGCATTAGTTTTTTACGAGTATGAAAAATTATTGGATAGAGACAGAGCAAACAAAATGACATA
>WOGR01001492.1:0-19760 GCA_015342045.1 Leptinotarsa lineolata | reverse complement strand
ATCGCAATCGCAAGTTGCAAGGAGAAGTTGCAACGAAGAGTAATAATTACTTGGTTCCACCGCGTTGAATCGTTCCTGGTTATTCATCTGATTATCGGGGCCAACAAGTAGTGGAAAGACGATCCCATCTTGTTTCCCTTTCTTTTCCTTACGTTTTATCGCCTACCTCACCAGAAAGAGAGAGAAAGACGAAAGGAGAGAACAGATAAAAACGTGTGAGTTTTTATATACATTATACATCGCATCTGAATAATAATTTATTCACGCAATTATCAATCGCACAAACATTAAATGATCCTTCGAGTTGTTTGACAACACTTCTCATTGTTGAAATTATCAATTATCATATAATCAAAGTCGCATTTACATTCAACTCGTATTTCGTTGTTCTTACATGTTTTCTTGTTCCTAGTGGTTAGAATTATTGCTAGTTTTATTGTAAAATGTCCAGCCAAGAAGAAAAACAATTGAGTATTCTCGAAAAGAAAAGAGAAATGTATTTTGGGAAAAAGATATTTATGAACTTTCAAAAAAAGCCTCTAAAGATAAAAAACGAGTTTATGAATTTCAAATTAAAGCCAGAACGATGTCAATTGTTCGTAAAGAATTCATTGAAATTATTGATAAAATAAATGAACTTTTTTTTGAAACTAAAACCAATTTTGTTCCTTCGTATGTAGAAGTGGATGCATTTGATGAAATGTTTTGTGTTGCCAATGGTGTTTTCACTTTATTAGAACAAAGAACAAGAGAGAGTTGAAAGAAAAGAATTTTCCTGCAAATGGGGGTTCTAGTGTTCAAGGTTTAAATGCGAAATTTCAACCTATTGAATTACCTAGACTCAGTAGCGTACCGGAAGACTGGCCAACTTTCTATGAAATTTGTAAAAAGTTAGTTCATGAAAATGTAGGATATACTAATGTTGAAAAACTTACTCATTTAGTTACGCATTTGGATGGTTCAGCTCGGTCGGTTTGTGCTTCCATTCCACCAACTGCCGATTATTATTCGGTGGTTTTAAAAGCGCTAACGGCTAGATTTGATGATAAGAGAGCACTTGTTTCTTACTACATAGAAAAATATTTGAATTTTAAATCACTATAAACTGAATCTGAACAATCTGAGTTGAAGGCGCACAAACATCATCGGTAGGCTTTGCTGCTAGCTCTGCGTGTGCCTACGGGGCTTGCGTTCATGTACACACCTTCACTCATTTTTCTAAACCTGTCGTGAAACTGCTTCGCGCTAAATCAAAAGTTGCACCAAAACAAATGGTCACAATCCCAAGACTCGAGTTATGTGCCACTTTGTTGCTATCAAAACTGATGAAATCTGTCATTGAAAGTTATGCACCTAGACATAAATTTCAATCAATATTTGCATTCACGGATTCCAAAGTCTTTTTATAATGGATACGTTCAGATGCCGCAAGGTGGAAAATCTTTGTAGGAAATCGCATCGCACAAACTCCGCATGTGATAGGAGAAAATAATCCTGCTGATATCTTGTCAAGAGGTACAACACCTCAGGTTCTTATTTCAGATTCATTATGGTGGAATGGTTTGCAGAAAATGAATCGAATGGGCCTCTGGACACGAAAGATGAATCTTTAGAAATACCCGAAATGGAAACAAAGTCACTGTATTTGTTGCCACTACGCTACCTGAAAATATTCTATCGAACCTATTGGATCGTGTTTCTAAATTGCTACGAATAACAGCATATATTTTCAGAGCATGTACACGCACAAATTTGAAGGTTCCCTTCATAAAAAGGTAAGAATTGCAGAAAGCAATGAAATTTTGTATTCAAAACATCCAGGCGCAAGTTTATAATGATGAAATATCAATAAATTAACAGTCATATACGCTATCTAGACCCGTTTTTGAATGAAGACATTCTTAGGGTGGGAGGTCGACTTCAAAACGCACCAAATTTATCACTTGAACAAAGGTATCCCATATTACTTCCATCAAAAGGAATGTTTGTAGATCTAGTTATTGATCAATACTATGTTGATTCTCTTCATGCGGGACATCTGATCAGTTAGTTACCTAGTTGAAGTATTCATCCTACGATATGACACCTTGAAAACTTGCAGAGTCGTCCTATCCCACAACCAGACGTAAGTAAGGTCCTCATGGCTCATTACCCCTTAATATCTTATAGTTATGACTTTGTTATTCTTTGTATAGTGAGTTTCATTTTTTTAATATTCGCAGCTGGAACATATTATTTACAAGGAGGGAAGAATGTGAATGTGAATGTATTCTTACATGACTCTTTATAATGAAGTCCAGCTAGGCGTCATCGGTTTTTTTTGGGTTCAAATGCTTTCATATCATGAGCTGAGTTTCCCCGGAAGGGGTATCTGCAAGACAAGATAGACTGAATAAATCCATTAGTACATTAGTTTTAACAAACCTAGTGCTAAATATTTTCTATTTCTCATGTTAATTTTTGATTGATGGTTAGACTTGAAATGACTCACTTAATGAACCTGTGATCATAAATAAAGTTTTAATAACATTTAAGTGTCAACCCATTATTTTTAAACCACGTTGAGAATCCATCTGAAAACGCATTTTGTGCCACCATTTTAGTTGTGTCATCCGCAGAGATTATTATTTTTTGTTGTAACATACTTGAAATTTCTAAATCACTCATAAATAGTATAAAAATAATTGGAGCCAAGGTTGAGCCGTGCATTGAAAGCAGGATGTGACTTCATCGAATCAATCATTACCACCTGAAACCTGTTTTTTATATATAAAGCAACCTATTCATTGGTAACTTCCCTAATTCCAATTCTATGCAGTATTTCCAGGCGTAAGCAATTCAATAATCAATTAAATTGAAACAAATAAGTAAAATGTTGAGTGGATAAATGAGGAATGGTCCTTTGAAACGGTAAAATGTAAAACGGCATTCCACACTATGGAGGCACTTTTGGAGAAATAATTTCAATGAATATATTCAAGTGACTCCAAAGTTTTCTCATGAAACATCCTTGGCAATAAATATAGATTTTCGTGTGTTTTAAAGTATAGTTAATGTCCTTTCAAAGCTAGATATTTTTCTATGAATTATAAGAATTGTAATACTTCAATATAATAAGAAGTGTTGAATATTTTCAACGTATGTTGGAACATAAAACTGCATTTAATTAAAAATTCATTTACAATTTTCATGCAAAATATTCTCATAGAAGTGAATGAATTGAGGAATGATTATTCAGAACAATAAAAAGCAAAATGACATTCCATACAATACAGCAATATACGCTCTCGAAATCAGAATATATGAGAGTTGTTTTATCGTATGGAAGAAACGTAGCCCATTTAATATTTAGAAAAACTATATTCGATTATTCAGAGATTTGAATTATTGTCAAAATTGTGCGTTAATATCACGTGTAAAAGTGAATACGCATGCGCAGATATTTCTCATTTATGTTGCATGCAATGGGATCTGAATTCTTAATGTAAGTTTAATGATAATTCATTGTTGATTTAGATTTGGCTGCATGTTTCCAACCTGAAATATACAAATGATATATTGTTAAAGTATCACATTGATCTCATCAGATACATAAATAGAACAGTTTTAATGGAATGTGTTAAAATACAAGAAAACACTAAAAATAAATATAAAAATTTGCGGATAACAAGAGTAAAGAGTAAAACTTTTTCGGGGTATCAATCAATTCGAATGTACGGCCGCTATATTTGCAGCCTTATAAGAAGGGGAAAACAGAACACGAAGACGGGCATGTTTATTTTCTTTGCGTTTCAACCGAATTGTTCACAAGTTTAGAATTTACATTTAGTTGTCTACGGATTGCTCCTAAATGTCCGAACTGCAAGCATTTAGCACTTAAATCGATTATACAGTGCGCATCATAAGTGTTACTTCCCCTAAATAACTCGTTACTGGACTCCCCTATCAAATGAGCTATCACTCACCACCCCATGCAATTCAAATTTTTCGAAAAGGTTGCTCCCCTCCTGTAAGGAATGAAATTAGGGGTGAACTGTTTATACTCAAATGTCTCGGCGATTTTCCTAACAAAAGTCCAGTAACGAGTCAGATAGGGGGGTTAACACTTATGATGCGCACTGTATAATAGAACTAGCGAACCGCCCCGGCTCCGCATGGGTGTAATGCTGATACTTGCACGATGACCTTTTCAAAAAGTTGGAATTTTATGGAGTGAGGGGGCTACCACTCAGTTTATTTCAGTCATACTTATGCAAAAGAACCCAATCCGTGTGTGTGTGAATGGAAACATTTCAGACTATAAAACTATCAAGAATGGTTTACCGCAGGGATCCGTTCTGAGGCCATTGCTATTTTTATATATTTCAATGGCTTCAGTCATTTTATGTCACCAGGTAAATGTGTACTTTTCTCAGATGACGCAACTCTAATAACATCTCAAAAAAACATTATCGAATTAGCAACGATTACTGATGATACTCTGAGAGGCGTCTCTGTGGTTCACAACAAATCAGTTGAAATTAAATGAAAGCAAGACCCAGAAAGTCTTGTTTACGACCTCAAATACTGAAACTACTGAAAATGGCGATAATACGGCCAAAATACTGGGACTAACGAACGCAATTTATCATGGTATGCACACAATGATGAACTGAGTAAAAAGCTGTGTAAGAGTATATTTGCTTTTCGACAGCTAAATAGAGTAGGTATTGTCTTTTGACGCCCTGAGAATTGCATATTTTGCCTTGTTCCACTCACATATGAATTATGGCAGAGTTTTGTGGGGTAATTCCTCTCACTCCATAAAAATCTTCAGACTTCAGATGAGAGCAATCAGAATATTGATGAACTCCAATTATGGAGATAACTGTAAGCCGCTTTTCAAAGAAATGGCTATACTACCACTACCATCGGTATTTATATACAGCAAATTACTTGAAATCCATAGAAATGAATCAATTTATTCGCAGCATCAGTATATTCATCATCATGGTACAAGAAATGCAGATCTGTTCATACAGCCTCGATACAAACTTACAAGGTCTATTAAAAATTCATTGAATGTCAATCTTCACAATCATCTCCCTGATTCGTTCAAAGTGCTCAAACAAAGCTCCTTTGGAAGCAGAATCAGAACTATTCTCCTGGAAAACTCTTCTTATAGTACTCGGGATTATTTAAATACTTCAATTACGCCGATTTAGATTTTAATTTTATTTCATCAGATATGTGAAGCTTATACATAATATTTGTTTTTTGACACTTTCAAAAATTTTAGACTGAATATTTGTAATGTTCAAAATTATTTTTCATTTTATTTACAATTCATTATTTAATATTTTTAACTTGTGACTAGTTTTCTTTCTATATTTTAACTAGTTTCAACAAACATTTAACTGTAAAGTTGTCAAATAGATATATCCACCGGAAAATTAAAGGCATGGAGAAACAGTGATGAAAAGATAATAGACGCGCCTTTTTCCCTCGCAGCTGGCTCCCCAGTTGGAATATTTAAAAATCCTTTCTTATTGCACATCTAAAATATAAAACGAATCGACACACAGAATTTCAGCCTCTGAAAATATAGTGGTACGGAGAAACAGTGATGAAAAAGTAACTTTATTTTATGAACGCCCTGTTTCCCCCGCGCCTGGCGCTCCAGTTGGAATATTGCATATCTACAATATAAAAAGAACCTACATACAAAATTTCAGCCTCCGAAAATCTATCGGTACGGCGAAACAGTGATGAGAGAGTAATTTTCATATGTAAACGCACCCCTTTTATCCCCAGGGGGCTCCCCAATTGAAATATTCAAAAATCCTTTCTTATTGCACATCTACAACATAAAGCAAACCTAGCGGTACAGAGAAACAGTGATGAAAAGGTAATTTTCATATGTAAACGCACCACTTTTACCCCTCACAGGGGGTGCCCCAATTAGAATATTCGAAAATTCTTTCTTGGGGCGCATCTAAGAAGCACCTATATACCAAATTTTAGCTACCTAGGACTTACCAGTATGAAGAAACAGAGATGAATGAGTGAGTCTTAAGTGAGTGACTTTCGCATTTATAAGTATAGATTATTATCACACCGGTGTGAACTTAGCAGCTAAAAAGTGGCAGCCAAAATCTCGAAAACACACGAGCGCACATAGACGTACGTCGAAAAATTGATAGGAAAAAATGAGCATTATAGATGTTAAAAATGATTAGTAGCTCTATCATTGTCGCTGAACGAACACCTCAGGCAACTCTTCCAAATGTGTCTACTTAAAAAGCAGATTAAAAAAATTATAAATATAGGATGAGTACATTTGTAAGAAATTATCTATCACTGAAAACATGTATTGTTATCAGACGTAGTAGATGAGACGAGCAGTAAGAAGGGGTCAAATAATGAAATAATTAAAGGGGGTCACATGGAGTCATAAATTTAAAAAGTAATCGAAATTCATAGAAGGAAAAAATCTGTTATCATGATTTTATGTTATTGAAATCAAATTCTATCAGCGTAGCATTCTGGGGAAATTGGAGGATGAAAACTCCAGACACGAAGGGGGTCAAATGGGAATATACATTCAAAAATAAATCGAATCTCATAGAAGGAAAAATCCTGTCACTATAATTTCATTTTGAAAAAATCGAATTCGATCATTATATCAATCTGTGGACATGACAAGATGAGACCGCCCGTCGAAAGGGGTCAAATGGGGATACAAATACAAAAATGAATCGAAACTCATAGAAGGAAAAATCCTGTCACGATAGTTTCATGTTGAAAAAATCGAGTTTTGTCATAATATCAATCTGTGGAAATGACAAGATGAGACCGCCCGTCGAAGGGGGTCAAATGGGGATATGACTTGAAATAAATCGAAACCCATACGAGGAAAAATCCTGTCACAATAGTTTCAAGTTGAAAAATCGAATTTGATCATTATATCAATCTGGGGAGATGACAAGATAAGATCGCTTGTAGAAAGAGGTCAAAAGGGGATATAAACACAAAAATAAATCGAAAATCACATAAGGAAAAATCCTGTCACATTACTTTCACGTTGGCAAAGTTAAGTTTTATCATAATATCATTCAGCGAAGAGCATAGGATAAGACCGCCCGTCGAAGGGGGTCAAATGGGATTATAAATTCAAATATACATCTAATCTCTTTGAAGGAAAATCCTGTCACTATAATTTCATGTTGAAAAAATCGAGTTCAGTCATAAAATCATTCAGCCAAGAGCATAAGATGAGACCGGCTGTCAAAGGGGGTCAAATGGGGACATAAATAATCTTGTATCGTAATATTACAAGAAAAAAGGTATTTAGGAAAAAAGTTTCAGATAAAAATTTTAGAGAAAAAAATTCCAAACAACTTTCATTCTCAGAGTTTTTTTGTCTTTCATGTGAACTAAGTGAGGTATGGACACTTTTTCTTCTCCCATGAGATACGCATTCTATCTCATTTTATTGTCTTCTCAACAGAAAGCAACCTGTAGAGTTGTTACATACGGTGCGTGTGCCTGAGAGAGCTTTGTTAGATTATAATATTTGAATTTATTCTTGTGCACGCTGTTTTTATAGATTGAGTATTTTCTGTGTTTCAAATTTTAATTTTTGGTTCTTCGCTCTTTTATTATGAAGAAACTTTACCTTCATGTTGATAAGGCTTTTGAAGCTATATCAATAGTCTTAAAAGGCAAAATTCCTTCATATAACCTAAATATAGTTGAATAAGATATTTGTCAAGAAATTGCAGATTCTCTGAAAGGAACATCATTTGGCGTTTGTAGTCGAATTCAGAGAATTGTAAATGATAACAATTTCAGAAACTATTTTATGAGGAATTTTATGAATTCTCATGTTCCGACCACGAAAGTTTATAGTACCTTAAATTACGATAATTTGAAGAACATGCTATTGCCAATGAACATTAATCCAGTAGAGTTGTGTAGTTCATATCGAGTTTCTATTTACGCAACACTATGTAAAAAATTTGGTATGAAAAATTCGATCAAAAATATAAAACGAATTGATTACATGTGGAAAATATTGAAAAAAAGAATTTTGAATGAAAATTACGGTAATTGTAGTGTAATGGACGATAATCAATTTAATGATGTTTCGATTGAATACCGTACTATTCCAAAAAAAGAACTGAATCATTCAATAGATTTTACTGACGAAGGGGAAAGTGGTGACGACCACAAAATACGACATCGTTGAACAGAGTCAGCGTTCAGAAATGGAAAACTCTGGAAGTTCAGAGAATTGTGCCGAGGTAATGCCCGAAGCAAAAGCTATTATAGATGGAAATCATAAAAACATTTCACCGAAAAATTTTGAAATTCCAGAGAACTATTGAATTTATCCAGTCTCAGAAACTGCTCTGAAATTTTACCCATAAGTTCAATAAAGATCATCGGGAAATCGGTTAAAACGGTTTATAAAAGCTGCAATTTTCTGAAAGGAGTATTTGTAGTTGAAGTAAAAATCTGGAAAAAGATATTTACCGTTGGAAGATTAGATGTAAAATATTATCCATACGTATTTCGAAATCGAATTGCTAAATATGTGAACAATGTTTGCATTATAGCGTTTAAATACGTTAAATATCCCAAGAAAAGTAATATCATCAACGTATATGGTATTTGTATGCATAATAATTATGGATGTGAAAAATTCAGATTAAATGTTATTGATAGAACTGTTCAAGTATTCAGTACTTCTTTAAATTACAACCATCCATTTCATTTAACCAATCACGTGAAAGGGGTGGAAATACGATTGATAAAGAAGAGATTATTGAATGAAATGTCATTCTCTTACAAAAAAAAATCCTTTCTGAAAGCTAACGAGAATATTTTAAATTGAGGTGAAAATCTGCAACAAATCAAATCTGATTCAACCTTGAAGAAGATAAGGTCCCAAGCAATGGCACATTTGGATCGTGACAAAGACGATCTCTTTGATTTATTATTAATGCAGAATGATCACCCAGAGCATATTAAAGAGATATGTCTTCCATTCAGCGTAAAATTTTATAGGGTTGAACAGTTGAGTGTTTTGAAAGCCCAGAATAAAAAATCGTTAGGAATCATTTATTTTGATGCAACAGGAGGAGTCGTAAGAAAACCAATATCAAATTCTAAAATGGTTTATTTCTATACAGCGGTAATCAAGATTGAGAAACCTAAAAGAATATATCCCATATTTTCTATGATTTCTTCGACACACGATTCCAATCATATTTTCAAATTGTTGAATGACTTTAGATATTTTTGCGAAGACAACAGGTACTGGCCAGCATTTTCATGTGTTGTAACAGACCTTTTATTCACAAATATACATGCAATTTGTAAAGCACTCAACAGATGTACTTTGAAAGAGTATCTACATAAATGATATGTGTTAATTGGAAAAGGTTTTACGTCTGGAAAATCATTGCATGGTGGGAATCTATCTCTGCTGTGCTCATTTCATGAAAATGGTTTCGAAGGATGTGAATGACCTATGCATAAATATAGACCAAAAAATATTTTCAAAGACATTATCGCATCTGCCATTTTAATCAAAGAAATTAATAAATTTGTCACATTTGTCGAAAATATTTTCATACTCTTGAATTGTGAATACCGCAATGAAAAAACGGAATGTGCTTTTAGAAAACTGACACAACTGGCTAGAGAAAAAGTTGAATACGCAGTAGAAATTAAAAGACGGCGACTTCGGAGTAAATACTGAATATGCCGAAAAAGAAAATATAAACGAAAGTATTCACAGTTCCAGTCCTTTTGAAAAAAATCGAAACAATTCATGTCGATGAAACAGTTAATAAAGAGAAAAACGTATATTATAATAAAGTATTTTTCATTATAATTATCACCAAATATTTGCCATTTTGTCCTTATGGAGTGGATTATTATTGTTTGATAGAAAATCAGTCAGTAGTTCAATTGTGGAAAATTATTTTGGGACACTGAAGCATAACAAACTCGATTCTCGAAAAAACTCAAAGTGCTCGCAATTCATTAGGAAATTGAGAGAGGACGTTTTATCACTGAAAATTCAATGCGATTTGGAAATTGAAAAGTCTCGATTAACGAAATATAAGGGTTGGGCTCAAGAGAAAGGATCTCAAGAAAGTTGGATGCGCAAATCTAAAAAAAATAGCACTACTCACTTTGATGCTAGATTTTTAAGAAATCATACTATTACTCAAAGTAATGAACCGGGTGTATTATTTCCGGAAGATGATCAAGAATTAGCTCAGTGTGTATACTGTGGCCACAGAATGCTTGAGGAAAAAACGTCTTGAGTGAAATGCGATCAATGTGAGCGTTAGATTCATGAATTATATGATAACTCAGAAGGAGACCAGTCATATTCTTTAAAAAAATTTATATGTAGAATATGTGAGGTCAATATTTCATTAAATAAAAAAGAAAATATTTCTGAAAATGTTTGTGCAAAGTGTGAACAATTTTTGAGAAACCTATCTTTTTCGGAAGTTCAGATGAAACAGTTAGAAAAAGTGACACAAACTCAGATTATGTCCACAATGGTTTGAAGAACGAAAAATACGGTTAACCCCTGCCAATTTCGGTCGAATTTGCAAACTCAGAAATATATTATCATACCAAAATATGATATCAGACATAAAATCTGGAAAACAAATAAATACAGCGACAACAAAACACGGCATTGAATATGAACAAGAGGCAATCGCTCTTTATATAAAAGAGACCAACACGACATATCTACCATCTGGACTCATTTTCCATAGACAATATTCCTTCATAGCTGGTTCTCCAGACGGGCTTATTGATACAGATGATATTCTAGAAGTGAAGTGTCCCTGTAATTCGCGAAATGTTGACCCTTATTTCCATAAATTTGCTTTTTTGGAAGATATTTCATCTATAAAGTCTGTGCATAACTACCACTATCAAATTCAAAGTAATTTTCACTTTCACTAAAATAAAAATCGTGAAAGTTTATAGATCAACACAATTCTGGGCAATGATGTTTCTAAAGTTGAAGGATTTTTATTATTTTCATATGTGACCTCATCTGGTATTGCCGGAAAGGAATTTATCACCCACCGAGAAAAAATGGACTACAAAGGAACCAGTTAGTTTTTTGGAAAACGGACTTGTGTCCGATATAAATTATTATAGACAACTTAGCGACAATCGTGGCTACGTAGTAACATCTATTTCGGAAATTGATTTTTCAGTAAAAGAGATAATACTTAACTCTTAACGGTAGAAAATGGTTAAGAAGTTTCATAGTGGATCATTGTTTGCATATTTTTAACTCGGAACAGATACCAGATAACTTCAGTAGGCAAATCGTCAATAATTTTTGGTGAAGTAGTATTGACAAAAAATTTCGGAGACTGTAAACTTTCATAAAAGTACAGTAATATTTCCAGTTGCGAATCACCATTACTTTATTTTATTGAAAGTATTTTTTCCGAAGAAATAATAACTGTCATTGATCCGTTGGGAAAAGAAATATTTCTTGGAGAGGAATTATCAGAACGATATTTTCTTAGGTTGAAACCACTAGAAAGTCAAAATTGGACTCACAATACATTGGAACATGTACCTAATACAAAAGGACAGTTTCAATTGTGGTGTATATGTCATAAATTTTTTTATGAAAATTGTGATTTTTCCAGCAAGAAATTATTGTGACAGAATTTTTAGTTCTCTGGGTTTCGATTTATTTTTAGTTATATACTCATTTGACCCCCTTCGACGGGTGGTCTCATCTTGTCCACAGATTGATATATTGATCGAATTCGATTTTTTCAACATGAAATTATTGTGATAGGATTTTTCCCCGTATGAGTTTCGATTTTTTTATTTATATCCTCCTTTGACCCCCTTCGACGGGCGGTCTCATCTTGTCGTTTCCACAGATTGATATTATGATCGAATTCGATTTTTTCAACATGAAGTCATTGTGACAGGTTTTTTCCTCCTATGAGTTTCGATTTTTTTTATTTATATCCTTCTTGACACCCTTCGACAGGCGGTCTCATCTTGTCGTTTCCACAGATTGATGTTATGATCGAATTCGATTTTTTTCAATTTGCAACTATTGTGACAGGATTTTTCCTTCCATGGGTTTCGATTTATTTTAAGATATATCCTCATTCGACCCCCTTCGACGGGTGATCTCATCTTGTCATTTCCACAGATTGATATTATGATCTAATTCGATTTTTCAACTTGAAACTATTGTGACAGGATTTTTCCTCCTATGAGTTTCGATTTATTTCAAGTCATATCCTCATTTGACCCCCTTCGACGGGTGGTCTCATGTTGTCACTTCCACAGATTGATATTATGATCGAATTCGATTGCTTCAACATGAAATTATTGTGACAGGATTTTTCCTTCTATGGTTTCGGTTTTTTCTTTAGTTACATTCGCATGAACTTCTTCGAACGGTGGTATCATTCTATGCTCTCCGCTGAATAATATTAAGACAATACTCGATTTTTTCAACATGAAACTGTCGTGACACAATTTTTCCTTCTATGAGTTTCGATTTATTTTTGTATTTATATTCCCGTTTGACCCCTTTCGACGGGCGGTCTCATCTTGTTATATCCACAGATTGATATTATGATCGAATTCGATTTTTCAACTTGAAACTATTGTGACAGGATTTTTCCTCCTATGGGTTTCGATTTATTTCAAGTCATATTTTCATTTGACCCCCTTCGACGGGTGGTCTCATTTTATTTCCACAGATTGATATTATGATCGAATTCAATTGCTTCAACATGAAATTATTGTGACAGGATTTTTCCTTCTATGGTTTCGATTTTTTCTTTAGTTCCATTCGCATTTGAACCTCTTCGAAGGGCGGTTTCATCCTATGCTCTCCGCTAAATAATATTAAGACAATACTCGATTTTTGCAGCATGAAACTATCGTGACAGGATTTTTCCTTCTATGAATTTCGATTTATTTTTGTATTTATATTCCCGTTTGACCCCTTTCGACAGGCGGTCTCATCTTGTCATTTCCACAGATTGATATTATGATCAAATCCGATTTTTTCAACATGAAATTATTGAGACAGGATTTTTCCTTCTGAGTTTCGATAATTTTTAATTTATATCCCCGTTTGACCCCTTTCGACGGGCGGTCTCATCTTATGCTTTCGGCTGAATAATACCATAAGAGAACTCGATTTTTCCAACATGAAACTATTGTGACAGGATTTTAACTTCTATGGGTTTCGATTTATTTTTGTATTTATATCCCCATTTGACCCCTTTCGACGGGCGGTCTCATCTTGTCATGTCCACAGATTGATATAATGATCGAATTCTATTTTTTCAACATGAAATTATTGTGACAGGATTTTTCCTTCAATGAGTTTAGATTATTTTCAATTTATATCCCCATTTGACGGGCAGTCTCCATCTTTTGCTTCTCACAATATAATACTATATAAGATTCGATTTTTCTAACCTGTAATGATGGTGACAGGATTTTTCCTTCTATGAGATTCGATTTATTTTTGAATTTATATTCCCATTTGACCCCCATTATTTCACTATTTGACCCCTTCTTACTGCTCGTCTCATCTACTACGTCTGATAACAATACATATTTTCAGTGAAAGATAATTTCTTACAAATTCACTCATCCCATATTTATAAATTGTTTGAATCTGCTTTTCAAGTAGACACATTTGGGAGAGTTGCCTGAGGTGTTCGTTCAGCGACAATAATAGAGCTACTAATCGTTTTTAACATCTATAATGTTCATTTCTTCCTATTAATTTTTCGACGTACGTCTATGTGCGCTCCTGTGTTTTCGGGATTTTGGCTGCCACCTTTTAGCTGCTAAGTTCAAACCGGTGATTATCACCATAAGCTAATTTATTGTTTATTAACTATTATGCGCCTTGGGAGGAGGGCCCCCGCTACCATATGTGCAAAGTGTGCAATGCACATGGGCGCCATCCTTTAGGAGCGCCAAAATCCAGGGTCAAAAATTGCAATAATTTTCAAATAAAAGCAAAAAACAAAAATTAATTTTAAAATAAAAGTTCAGAAATTAAATAGGATTAGGTATAAATACACACAAAATTTTATTAGTATATCATCCAGTTACTGCCGATTCCTATGTTGAGAACATGTCAGGCGGTAGTTTCTTGATTTTTCCTGTTTGGACATGAACAATGCCCGGAGCGCTATAAAAGAGATCATGCATCGCCAGAGGCGTTTTTAAACCGGTTAGTTCACTGGACCGTGCAACAAGTGCATAACAATAAGTAATCCTATTAATTATTTCATTTAAGGTTATTTTCATTTTGTCAAATGTCGTGTTGTATAATATTTTGTTTACTACTTTTTTTCTAAAAAATTAAGTGCTGAATACCTGCTGACTCCAATTTCAACAGTTTGATTTTTTATAAAATGGTAAGTGGTCCCTACTTTAATTTATACTATCAACATTAACCCTTTATAGGATACTGGTTATAATTATTTTTTGTTTACCCAAACATCTTTTTATTAATTGAAATTTCATGTACAGGGTCTTTGACTACATTTACGTGCTTCCTAGAGCCTTTGTTATGTCAGATAGAAAAAAAAGTTTTAAGCAGGAGTTGTAGGTTTTTTTCATATATTATCTTTTGAGGTTATCTGATGAAAACAAAATCGCATCGAAAATGAAAAAATATAGGCATCATCCACATCATTAAAACACCCTGTACACCTCGAACTTCACTATTTGAGAACTCTTTCATTTGGAAAACTACGTTTATGTTGAATAAACTTCTTGAGAACGTTTTCCCCAATGAATTTAATCTCCAGCGATTCAAATCGCTACTTTCGCACAAATATCGCTCTTGGAGTTTCTTTAGGATTTTCCTGTAGTGCTTGTGTTATGTCCTTAAAAAAAACACTGGTGGAGACTGACTCATCAAAAACTGTGCGTGGCATGGGTGTAGAACTGAGCGTCAACTCCCATGCGGTTTTTGATGGTTTGAAACTTATTGGAAAGGTCAAAAATCTCGAAAAAGTGGTGCCCCACGACTTGAGCGATCGCCAGAAATTGTCACGTTTCGAAAGTTGCTCTTCTTTGCTTTTGCGCAACCAAAACGATTCTTTTTTGGATTGGATCGTCACGTGTGAAAAAAGTGGATCCTTTACAACAACAGGAGACGTTCAGGACGGTAGTTGGACACCGATAAGCCACCAACACACTTTATAAAAGCTAGAACCCACCTAAAAAGCACATGGTCACTGCATGGTGGTCAGCGGCTGGTGTGATTCAGTATAACTTTCCGCAAGCGGGCCAAACCTCACCTACTGTCAGGGAATTGACAAAATGTACCAAAAATTGCGTTAGCAGCAGCCAGCAGTGGTCAACAGAAGAGGTCCAATCCTGCTCCACGACAACGCCCGTCCGCACCTTTCACAAATCACTGTGCAAAAATTAAACGAATTGAGTGTCGAAGTTCTGCCTCACCCACCATACTCCCCAGAATTCTCACCAATTGACCATCATCTTTTCAAACACTTCGATAAATTTCTCACCAGTAGACTCTTCGCCAGTCAAGACTATGCAAAACGGCCTTCGTCAACTTTACCGAATCCTGAGTACGTTGGCAAAAGTGCATTGATTTAAATAGCACGTATTTCGATTGAATTGAATAAGTATTAACTGAGATGATACAGTTGATACGGACAAAACTTTTGAAACAACCTAATACATCAACTATACAACAGAAAGCAAACAATATAGTTTCTAATTCAAAGATGGAATCAGCGATGACCATATGATCTATAGTTCAATATCACTAAATGGATTGCCAAAAATTCATAAAGTCGCAAATAAATTCACACCAATCATTTCCTCCATAAATGCTTCGAATATTAAAATTTCAAATTCGATAACAAATATTCTGACACGTGCATACAACTTCATAAATGAATACTGCATGAATATTGATATAAAATGTTTATAAGAAGTATCCTAACAAACCTTGTATTTCAAGTTGACAGTATTTTTATAACGAAACTTTTATTGTTTGGGGATGAAGGAGTGAAATCCACCGTCTCTGCAGGTGAATGATAATAATACGAAATATTCGTAAGATGTCTTTCAACACACCCTGTAAATTTCCAGCTGGCAGTATTTTTCTGAAAGGACCTATGTCCGATTTTTATTATTCGAGAGTATATTAACACCTTCTCATTTCCTTTGCAAATCTCTGAAATTGATATGAGCAATGTCAATTTCTAATTCTTAATATGATAAAATGCTATGTTGTAAGATATTATTTTTCATCGACGCCACTGGTAATTTAGCTGCTGGAAAATGACTGCAAACTTCACACCACTATTCACTAGGTATTCATTCTATGGAGGTCAGGTACGGTACGTGCAAAACTCACCGCTTTGTTGATTGACTGTAATATAGGCAACCGACATTTACATGAATAGTTCACCGTCAATCGTACATTATGTAGTTTTGAAATCCACTTCGTTTAAAATCCTTATTTGAAGGTATACCTTTTTGCCAGTGGAAAAATTAGGAATATGATTCCTTCCATTTTCTATTTTCATATTTACAATCAAAAATACAAATGACAATGCAAAAAACGAGGTTATATTTTCACTCTACTTCTTTTTGCCACTAGCTTTGATTTAATATGCAATGTTGCCAAAATGTTAATCTGGATTACCTAAACCATCCGCGGTGCATTGGTATTTAATCTAGAAGACCTAATTTAGATCAACTAATCGCGATTAAATTCAAATACGGTGCATACGGGCGTAAGTACTTTCATGTAGCGCTTGTGTTTTGTCCTTGAAAAAATCTTGTACGAGGTAACTCGTTCGAATGTTTTGATTCTAGTATCTTTAATACTTCATCCTTTCCATTTGTTTCTTTTTTTCTAGCAGATTTCAAATCTCTCACCATTGGATAATCTTGGTATTGAATTATGAACATTGCAAACTCAAGCGTGTACTTTACAAATACCTAGAAATTTGAAAATATAGACCGGATAGCACCGGATTCATGATATCATGAGTGAGATTGCAAGCTTCGAAGCTACGATTCGAATAGTGTTATAAATTATTTTACTCGCTTCCTTATGTTATCGTCCATCGTATAGAATTTGAATAATTTATTTAATTCGAATGATCCCTTGTGAGTATTCAAGATATCTTGAGTTATTGCAATAACCGAATAACAGATTAATTTTAACACTAATTATCCCATCATTACCACCACAGAATACCTAACAGGTGTGTCACTCATCTGGCGGCACTTTGATTTTGATGGGTCAAGTTTCTGTTACCAATATCATAGTATAAAGATAAAACCTAAGGTATTTTCTAGCGTCTAATCGTATTCGAGAGTGTATTCAAAAACGATTCTTAGTGACGTCATTAATAATAAGATTCGCCAGAATAGATTGATTCAAACTATGTCAAATGTCAAATTCAATAATGAAAACGAACTCTTCAATTTTCTCTAACCTCAATCAGAATCGGATTCGCGCTTACAATGATTTCCCAGCTTTATTTTATACATCCGTTCAACGTACTTTATAACGGCACTTTATAAACTATAACGATCAAAATAAAGCATAAGCTGACAGCTGACGTACCGTAATGTCAAATTCCGTTTTAAAACCAACCTCACTCTAGTTTTGAATCATCATGAATACGTTTCAAATCATAGTTGATGTGACGTCATCGTTTCAACGCCAGAATGAATGTATTTGAATCACAGACGAATACGTTTTGAATACATGAGCGCCAGAAAACGCCTCTATATTCTGTGTTCGAAGTGTTCAATGTCATTTTTAGTGGTAAATTCTAATTATTCGAAACTTATCACATATATAATTTTACTGCAGTCAAGGATTTATCACGATGTCACTTCGGTAGATTGTTGGATTAACATTTCAACTAAACTAGCCTAATTTTACCAAGTTCTATAGCCACTTGACGAAATGTTTAGGTCCACAGTAAACACCTCGAGATTCTCAAGAAGTTCATGGTTTCTGTTCCTTGCTGTCCCTTCTGTAAGGTATTCTGTTCTATCACATTTACCAACTGGCCGGATAGCCCTGTTGCTGAGGCCAAGGAATGAAAAATAAAAGAAGGCCATTAGTTTTGAGTATTCATTTTAATTATTAATCTAAAGAGTAATAAAAGCAAGGTGTCTTTAAAGTGATCACCAGTGATAAAATATATAGCAGGAGTGAATCAAGAAAGAAAAATCGTTGATTTCATTAGTGACGAGAAATCTGAAGTAAGAGTAATAACATATCCTTACCAAGCCTTATTCAAAACAAATACATATTTCGGACACAAGCAATAGATACTTGGTGATTTCCAAACAAAATTGCTCAGTTCTCCCTTTCATTTTTGGGAAAACTTGAAAGATCTTCAATATATTTTCATGAAATAGGTTAACCTATCAATATATTTATAATAATACTTTATTTCAGAAATGGGTGACCGTTATAATATTCATAGCCAGTTGGAGCATTTACAGTCTAAATACATAGGTACTGGTCATTCAGACACCACAAAATACGAATGGTTGGTAAATCAGCATCGAGATAGTTTCTCAAGTTATCTGGGACATCCTGACCTCATCAACTTCATAGGTATCTGCGAGAATGAATCAAAGGCCAGAGTCAAATTCAACCTCATGGAAAAAATGTTGCAGCCCTGTGGCCCTCCACCCGACAAACCTGAAGATTAATTATTATTATTGATTAATATTACCACAAATTCAAAATGTGTGATTATTTGTTGGAATTTTCATCAGTGACATTAATATATCTATGATTTTTATAATTGAAAGATCTCAATAAACGTGTTTATGTTGTGTTGTTGATAACACAACATCATAGCAGCAGGAACTAAGAGTTCAACCATAATAAATCAAGGCGAGAGTTTATGGAAACTTGGCTAAGAACTATGCCCAGAAAGTTGACAAACATTCAACTAATATCTAAAGCTCACTTTAAAATGATAATGAGCAAGCGCTAAATTGAAATATTTCCAACTGTCTCAAATTAGTATCTATTATAATAATTGAAAAATGAATGAAAGCGTGTGGGATTTTTTTCAGCAGTGTAGTAAAATATTGAATGAAGAATAATTGTGCTTATGTTAACATGTGCATAAGCTATACAAGAATAATATTAGCTATAGTCTTAGTTACTAAGCACATTAGGTTGAGTTCTTAGGTATTATTGTATAGACCCCTATAAATAATCCTTCAGGTTGCAACAGACGCAGTCTGAACATCTTCATTATGGAGGGTTTCCCACAATAGTTGATTGATTTATTTCATTCATATAACTAAAAAATTTTATTGTGAAATGTTGACAATATATAGTATAGTGAATTTTTTATATTAGAAATTTCAATGTACTTGTTGAACACACTACTTTATATGACCATTTTAAATACTGGACTACATTTATGACAAAAAAAATATTTGTTCTTAATCAGTAAATAATCATATAGTTTTGAGGATTTGTTCTATTGAAATTTGTTCAAATGGTTGGAAAACTTCAAAAAACGAATTAGGAATGGCACAGTCTTTATCCCTTTTCCTAGTCACAGCTTTATAAAATCAAATTTCCAACCTCCTCTAGATAACATGAAAACGTGTAGTTTTCATCGCCAAACGTCTGCGACCACAAAGTTTGAAGATAATTTTATTCCATACACACACAC
>WOGR01001491.1:0-19765 GCA_015342045.1 Leptinotarsa lineolata | reverse complement strand
TTCCACTACGTTTATTTATTCTTACGACCGGTTTCGGGGTTTAGCACATTATCAAGTGAAACTAACTTACTCAAGTTAGTTTTACTTAATAATGGGCTAAACACCGAAACCGGTCGTAAGAATAAATAAACGTAACTGAAACTAGACAAAAAATAAGTGTTTTCATTCATCTTATTAAAGTGATATATGTCAAAACTTAGTTAGATAAATGGTTAATTCTGGCAGCAAACCAGGGACATTCAGAAAGCACATATCAATACAATGTAATTTCGAAGAAAACAATATGTAAATATGTCAGTTAATGGCATTTCATGATGGTGAATGAATAACAAAATTGTTTAAGTTTAAAAACACTGTGTCCAAGATAAGAATAAACAGCATGGGGATATCGAAAACGATAAGTGATACGGGGTTGATTGAATTAGAGAAAAGTTGTGGATTTATGTGCCTAATAATATGCCATTAAGAAGTTTCAATATTCCGAGTAGTTTCGGAGAATTTCGTTTTTATTTTCTCCTAGCTTTATTTTCAGAGGAAATGTAAAACAGATAGCACTTTGCCATTGCCACTTTTTAAGGACTACATGATAACGTGAGCAGAATTTTCTGCGACGTTTCGTCTTTTAGAAAACATCATCAACTTTGTATTTTTATATGGGCCGAAACTAAACTATACCCTGTAACGACTCCATTTTTCATAGTAAATACAGCAACGTATCACATAATATGATTTCATAACCATTTCTCGCGCAAAATTAAAAGTGATTACCTAATCTGCTTTTCTTCAATTTTAGATAGTAGGTACGCGCTGGAAAAAAATGTCATATTTTGTTACATGAAGTAAATTGATTAGTCTTATTTATAATAAATTTCAACTCACCACTTACCGGAATTTTTGCGTTGTTGAATACAAAGATGAGTCGCAATATCAAAAGTTTAGTTGATAAAAGTAATTGTAATGTAATAACGAGGAGCTAATATGTATTATAGGAAATAAAAAACAGAAACTTATAACAAGTGTTCAAATAAACCGCCGTTATTTTCTAAGCACAAGTACGCTCGTCTCACAGACGAATTTAAAACTTGAGTTAACATATTCGGAACAATATTGTTAAAGGATGCAATAACCAATCTTAGCAAATCTTCTTTATTTTGAAAATTATGAGAGTACACTTGATTCTTGATATATCCCCAAAGGAAAAAGTCTAATGGGGTTTGGTCGGGGGGCCTTGTAGGCCAAAATGTATCACTATGAGTACCAATCCACTGTCCTGGAAAGCGACGGTTCAAATAATCACAAACAATTTTAGTGTTATGTACTGGAGCACCTTCGTGTTGAAACCAGCAGCTGTGAGTAACCGCTAAAGGCAAATTATCTACAGCGCCTTCCAAATCATTTACTGATAAATTTTTGTACCGCTCTTTTGTTAAATTGTTTTGGTAGATAAAAGACCCAATTACATTCGTATCGAGAATCCCAACTCACAAGTTACAATGGGAACGATGTTAATCTGGACACTTTGTGTACACGCGGATTTTGTTGTGACCAATAACGAACATTTCGCCTACTGAAAATGCCATTGTTGGTGATCTTAGTTTCATCAGACCAAATCATTTTGGAAGAAAATTTTCATCGTCATGGAATTTTCTAGTGTACCATTTACAAAAGGTTGTTCGCCTTGCATCGTCTCCTGGTCTGAGTCCTTGAAAAATCCTGAATTTATATGGACGATACTTAAACGATACTCACTTAAAATAAAGTGAGCGGTGGATTTGGCTACTCCGGTATTATGTTCGATGGTGCGAGTGGATATCTCAGGATTTCCAACAACGGCCTTTAACACATTACGCTGACTTTCATTAGATTTTGCTTTTGTCGGGAAACCACAGGTTTTTTAAATGATACGTATTTTTTAAATTAAGAACTAAAGGTTTGAATATTGATTTACCATGTTGCCGCCTCTCTGGATACTTATTAGAGTACGCACGTTCAGCATCAACACAATTTCTTTGACGCAAAATGTAACATGACAACATATCATTCCGTTTTCCATTTTTAACACAAATTAGGTAGGTAACGAGATGTAAAAGTAGGAACGGTAATATGTCAAAAATTCTACCAAACAACAGTATTATTATGACAACAGAACATTATGCTTCATTTTTTTCCAGCGCGTACTATCTAAAATTGAAGAAAAGCAGGTTAAGTAATCAACTTTTCATTTTGCGCGAGAAATGGTTATGAAATCATATTGTGCAATACGTTGCTATATTTACAATGAAAAATGGAGTCGTTACAGGGTAAACTTTAGTTTCGGCCCATATAAAAATGCAAGGTTGATGATGTTTTCTAAAAGACGAAATGTCGCAGAACAATTATGCTTACGTTATTGAGTAGTGCTCAAAAGTGGCCATGGTAAAGTGCTATTTGTTTTACATTTCTTTTGAAAATAAAAACGAAATTCTCAAATTTCGGTATTTCTCGAATATCTCCGATACTACTCGGAATTTTAAAACTTTCAAAATGGCATATTATTAAGCAGATAAATGCGCTACTTTTCTCTAATTGAATCGACTTCCTATCACTTACCGTTTCCGATATCCCCATGCTGTTCATTCTTACCTTGGACACAGTGTATAGTGAGTAAAATCAATTACAATTTAGATATGTTTCAGATTGTGGCGGGTGAAAACATCCAAAGAAGGTCGATAAAAAAATTTAATTACTTTCTCAACATTTTTATCGGTTGTTGATGTGCTGGGGAGTCCAGGTCGAGCGTCGTCATACACACCTTCTCGACCGTCTATGAAAAGCGTGTATCACTTGCAAACATTTTTCTGACTCAGAGTACAATCAACGTATGCCACTGTCAACATTTCAAGTGTTTTTTGAGCACTCAATTCCATTTTTTACAAAAAATTTGATGCAAATTTTTTAATCCATATTTTCAATAGCAGAAAATCGCCGAACAAGAAAAACACTTCTACCTTTCATGCTTCTCACCGACAAACTGAACATGTTATACAGCAAATTGTAAACATATGTTCGAGAGAAGTGTACCAACGTAAAAAAATCGGTAATCGAATGTACGTAGCCCGCGAAATTTGAACGTTCACCTTACTTTTTGAACACATTCACGTTCAATAATTTATCCTAGGAATTCAATTATCCTTATTAGATAAGGGATGATTCACCCAGATGTGTGAAAAATCATCAACAGTCATGAAAATTCTGAGTTAGTCATCTATTAATGATGCTAACAAAGTTAGCAAAATGCGAGTTGAGAAACTGTTATTTGTTCTGGTGTAAAAAAAGTGTTTCTGGTAGATTCATTTCATGCCAGAGATTCCAGTTCTATCTATCATGGAACATCCTTTTGTGAGTCATGGATAGTTCATAAAAATGAGAAGGCAGGGATAACCCCTTTCTTTTATGAAAAAATAGTTTGTGTCTTGAAGGTTAGATATACCTTCTCTCTCTACCAATTCAGTGGTATCTCGTGTAATCTTTTTAGGGAACATTTATTGAAGCAAATAATTATCAAACAGTAACAAAATCATACACCAAAATAAAACACGAAAATAACTTAAAGAATGAAAGGAACAATGGCTTTTCTTCCTTTTGGGTAATCAGGAAATTCTTTTTTATAATTTCTGTGTTTTCCAAGAGCCCACACAGCCATTTGATAGAATCCAGCCAGAGTGAAGAGACCAGCTAAAAAGTGCATATATTATTAGTTATGAACTGATAGAAAAAATGGTTTATGAAATGAGGTTCAATGCTAATATACAAAAATAATTACCTGGTACACAAGACGTTAATAGAGTAAATCCAATCCAAGATCCAACTTCATAAGTGTAATTAGGGCAAGACACTAAATTGAACATTTTATTCAGTGGAAATCCATCTGGTCTTGGGATTTTTCTTATGGTACTTCCTGGTGGTCGAAGGTTTCTTAATAAAATATGTGTTGCCAAGTTTCCTATTTCACAAATCTGGAAAAGATATTTTCTTATAGTATTCAATTGATAATTCAAATTTCCTACATTGCGATTGATGAAATGCTTAAATTAAATTTGGATCTTGAACTATTTCCGGGGCACTATTCTGGGACCTGTTCTACTTTCGTTAAAAATAAATGACTATAATTCACACTGGCAAATTTTTACCAATATTCGCAGGTGGTATATTATCGAGGTAGAAAAAAAACATTGAAATTCACTTCTACCAAGTACCATCTGATCATATGAAACTATGTTTCGATTTGCTTTTTATTTTCCTTTCCATGGGTAATATGAAAAATACGGTTTAATTTCGTAAATGACATACATACTTGGTAACTAGTAATATGAAATAATGTATACTTAAGCAAAATTATTGCTACTGTCTGTTGTGTTTAAATCTAGAATCATTCAATTGTGATTTCATACATATCTTATTCTGAAGTACTTCAAATATTACTTACAGTGAACAGTGCCAATCCGATGAACTGTAAAGTGGTAGAAGGTGGAGTAAACAATGGATGGTTTATATGATATGCCACATAGAGGCAAAATCCCCAATAGTATCCGCAGTTTTTGAATAGATTCCTAATAGGCATGGTTCCATGAGAAAAACGATGTACAAATAAAGTTTCTAGAACTCTCTTGAGATAGTGGAAGCTCCAACAACCAAGAGCAAATCTGAAAATGAAGGGAAAAAGATTAAAGGGCACTGTTTAGAGAAGTACGTGTCATGGTACCACATACTTTGCCGTAGTTGTAAACGGTTCATCCCCTCCAGTACTACCATACAAAAGCCATGGTCGACTAGCAACAGCTGCATAGATTACTAACGGTCCAGCATATTCCAACAAGAACACTGTATTCCATCCTATCTGTGGTCCTAAATCTTTGACATATACTTTTTTTGAGGTTTCTATATTCTCAATGGTCAAGTCATCTTTGATATCTTTTCCCTTTATGTCAGATCTTATTGACTGACGCTCAACTGGAAGCTTAGATACTTTTGCAACAAGATTCTTGATTTCTTTGACTTTAGTGATGTTACTTGCAGAAATGTCACCCAATTTTTTATTTTTGGTATTGAAAACTTCGACCTGAAATAAAATGGAATTTTCGAAAAGATTTTTGTACATCAAGTTAACAAAACGGATATCCTAGTCAAGCAACATAAGAACTTATTTTTTGAGGAACATTTTATCATAGCAAATAGTAAAATTTGTTCTACCTAAACGTAGTTTTACTTTGAATTTCCAGTTGTTTGCAGAACCTTTTATAATATAAAAAAACAAAGGGAGGCTTGTAAGATTTCTGAAATTTGATTGCTGGAGATTATTTGGTTTTGTACAAAAGTTAAAGCTTAAGTAACGATACGAATTTGTGAAATTAAACTTTGGCCAAGAAATAGAAAATTTAAATTAGTACCACAACAGTCAATGAAGTGAAAACAAAAATTCATTCTACAATCCAAGATGCTCATTTAGCTTCTGTGTAGTAGAAAAAATTTAAAATAGATCCACTAAAATTTAAGGTTAGATGTTAATATATTTGATGCCTGGTATTTATAGGAGTCCTGTATGATGCTAATCATAAAATTATAATAGTTTGGATGGTAGCTTGTTGGATAATGAGTTTTCACTCATAATACCACTGCAATTGTGATGTTTTTACCTTTACTCAAGGACTGTGTCGAATCGAACGTTTAAAGGTAAGACCTGGTAATCCTTAGCTGAAATAAGTCATGACTTTTGAAGATTGGGATGTTTGAAAGGAAAAGTATTTTTGTGTTAAAGAATGTAAAGAATTAATTAAAAAAAGAAATCACTGGAGGTAGGAACATAAACTGTGTTCCATCCCTTTCTTCTTATAGAGAGCATTTAGCCATTGAGAATACGGAAAATACAGAAAATTGTTTTCTAAACTCCAATTTCCTTTCAAACCAGCTATCAAAAATATCCCCTAATTCTAAAGGGAGCCATTGCCTTTCTGCAATATATACATATATATGGTATATATAACCTATTTTTTCTGAGAAATCCTTTTCAAGTGAATAAAAGAAAGCAAAAATATTACCTGAACCATTTTTTAAGATTATTTTATCCACATCAGTTTCGCGGCCAACACTATAAATACTTGGAAATGAACTAATGATGACTAAACAGTTTTTACAGGTAAAATTACCAATGCTGATGATCAATTATGAAATATAACACTGAGTCTCCTCGATAGTACCAAGTTGACCAAGTAATGAATATTAAAAAATAATTTTCATGTGAACATTGACCTTTCCGCTTGCTCCTCCATATACAACAAATCAAAAGCCGTACTTAATACGCCGAATTTCTGAATATTTTAAAATTGATTAGTTGAAATAACTATGAAGTTTGCTGACAAGGCAACATGAGTGAAATTAGCCCCTAACATTTTCCATCACGAGCGTCCTAAACTAAATTTTAGTAGGGTATTGCGTGCAGTATTGGGAAACACGATTTTCTTTTCCTTTTAAATGACTTATATGAGGCTCAAAAAATTCTTATTGTCTTGTTTTCCAAGATATTCAAATTCAAAAATCACCTATAAATTAAACTCGTATTGACATTCAACTTAAATATCTCCCAAACGCCTTAAAGCCGCAATAAAATGTAAGTAACTTGCATGCAATATATGGCGCAGTTGAGGATTATATTACAGCGATTGAAATTCCAGCTGAGCACGCATTACCAACATAGCAGCAGCAAGACGTATAATTACATGTTGATATTAGATTTATTATAAACGTGTTTTTTTTTCATTCCATGTAAGTATTCGAATGCATACTAAAGAAAACTTGTCTGTAATTTTGCTACCTTTTATTATATCCAGTAAATTTTGGGATGTTGGTCGCATTGAAAATAGCCAAAAATGTAATTAAATTGCAGATACAATGCAATAAATTTAAAGCATGTTCCATTTCCTTGCAATAGAATGAAGATTGCACTAGCAAACTGTTTCCTCGCATGCGAGCTGGTGCAGACGAAAAATTGCATGTTGCTACACGAAGTTGTTCAAAGTTTTTAGTTCTAGTTTCCGTTTCCTCGTCGAGGTGGGTGGTCGTGTAGCGGCTGTTATCATCGCCGAAGGAACGGAAGCTCACGCCGCCATAGCACGTGCAAGCAAACAATACTTATTTGTGTATTGATATTTGAATCGGTTGTGTATGTCCACCGTCGTGTAAGCAATTTATGAAATTAAGAAGCATCAATAAGGAGTTCAGTATTGTGTAAAGCAAGACTTCTGGACTCCCAGGACAAAGTTCTCATAGTGTATTACACAACGGAAAGAGAGCTGGTCATATAGGGCCGTCTTATGGAAGCTGAGACCATTAAATATAGAAAGTTGTTCGACGCTTCAGCTTCGTATCCATTCTCAATAACCGGAAAGTATGGCTATCTAGAGGTTTTTATCTATCTACTACACTCTTTGAGGGTTTTCTAACTCCATCCTGGGGTCTCAATCTGCCTACCTTCGAGTGAGGTGGATGGGCGGTCCGGTACTGGGAGGCTGAAGTCTGGGGAAGCGAGGGTGGAGTTGGTAATGGTAGCGGGGATCTGACTTGCAGAAGCGAGGTGTGCAATCTTCCGACACAGTAGAAAGCTGGTCTTTAGCTTTCTACTGTGGTTGTGAGATGTAGGGCGTGACAGTAATGACACAGTAGAGAACTAATGTGGTAATGATATTCAAAGAATGAAGAAATTTGTGAGTCATCTCGTTTCTTGATTCAGATGATTTTCGAATGTTAATAGCTACGCGGATTATCCTGGCCTGGAGTATTTTCGATGGCAATGTTTCAAGATCTGATTTACGGACTCTTCAAATGGTTTGACCGATGTAGCTGAGTTCTGGAGCAAGTGGTACATGGTATATTTTGTACGGTTCCTGTCTCATTGGGTATCGTGCCCTTAGGAGTGTTTGTAAAAAAATTGATTGTAGGCTTCAATGCTAATCGTATGTCATGCCTTTTCAGAATTCGCTTTACTTTGTTAGTAACTCCACAAGTATGAGGAAACAAGGCTTTTTCGTATTCTGTCTGTTTGTTGGACATTTTGGGATGTGGGTTTGCTGAAATTGGATGGATCTTTGGATTTGGGAGTCATGATAGTCGTTTTGGCGGAAGGCTGATTTGAGTTCATCTAGTTACTTGGATCTATTATTGTTGTCAGTAGTGTGATAGATATGTGTATAAGAGGATTCGAAACGGTTAAATTCGGCAGATGATGGGACTCAGCATTGAGGTAGTGGTGGGTATATGGGTTAGTTTTCATTAAACAGTGTGTGAGAAGGAATTATTTATTTGTGATGAGAACGTCCAGGAATGGAAGTGAGTTGTTATTCTTAAGTTCCAAATCGTAGTTGATGTGGTTTGGGAATGTATGGACTTTTGAATCTATGACACCGTATAACAAAAACGTCATCTGAGAATTGAAGCCAACACGTAGGTTTGAAGTCAGACAGGTCAAGCTTTGGTTTCATAATGTTCCATTTAGAGGTTTGCAAGGTATGGAGAGAGTGGAAAACCCATTAGGCGTCTTCCACTTGTTTCTAAAATTTGACGTGGCACAAAAATTATGTGCTGGACATGCAGTTGGTGATGAGGTTTAGAGTGTCTTGCGGAAGTTGGTGTTTCGTTTAGAGAAAGGTTCGGATAGTGGGATATTCGTGAAAAATAATACTAATCGAATCTGACAAGGATGTCTGTTGAAGATTAAAAGATTTCAAGATTCAATTAAAGTTCAGTGTCACTATTTTTCGGGTTTGAAAGCCGTGGATTTTCTTCCTGACGTTTCGCTGGAGCGAGTGGCTAGCTTCTTCAGAGGTTTATACATCCCGAGTTAATATCTCCATGCAAGAGCACGTCTTTTTTATAAGGGATAGGAGTTAATAGTGAAAAAATACGATATTTAAAAAAGCATATATTTTGAATAAAATGGTCAAAAATTGTTATACATGTATGGAACAATAAATATAATTAATAATTACATATGTTTACACTAAATTTGTTGGAATTTGATCATAGTATCACTTCAATTCACTTGTTACTACAAAATATCATGCAAAAGACTTCTTCATTTTTATTTGATGGAGTCAAACATTATTGAATCATTGAATGAATAATGTATTTGATACTATGACCGATTTCCAAAAAATTAGTACACTCACCAGGACACATTGAAATCACAGATTTGGTATACATTTTTAATCACTATAGACCATGAAAATTGTTGTAACCATAATAATTGAGATATATGTGGACTGTATTTCCTGTGACATGAATTTGAATGTTTTCCTTTTGCGTTATTTTGGTAAATAGAGAGAGAGCAAATATTTTTAATTGAACCGAATGCTAACTTTAAAAATGTTAGCAACTTGTTTCGAATAATGTAGGTTTTCACAGCAACATCCATCTCATAGCTCACTCGAGCAACTTTTCAAGCATTCGAGTGAGCACCTTTCTCTCCTGTGACATTCCCGACCGTTGATGACGGAATATCGTATACAAGGGGTACGCGATATAGTCACAAATAGAAGCAAGCGTAGTAACATCGCGGCCTGAATATTAACAATAAATCCAAAAAAGAATACTTTCATAAAACAACAGGGTGAGAAAAATAAAAATAAATTAAAATTAGAGGTGAAGGCGGAACAATATGCATATTTAAATATACGTTGTGGGGAAGTCCTTCACGAATGGTATCACATGCTGAAGTGTTATCCCGGGTGTACATCCGGTCGTCTCTGACATAATCACGACGTTTCGGCAAGATCGCACTCGCCATATTCATGTGCTCTGCTCGGTAGCTGAACTTGGAACTGAAGTCTATTTATATGTTGCCTTAGGCGGTTATTCTGGCGCGGAATGTCCTGATTGATTGGCGTCATACGTACTTGGTGAGAAGCGTACTGGTTGGAGGGGTAATTGAGTGGTGTGGTGTGTCTCGCTCGACTGGAGGCACAATAATCACTGTTTTGGATGTTGTGTTTGCTGTTGGTGGTATACTGGCCTTGGGTTTTTGAAAAACCAACATATCCAAAGCCAACACCAGTGCACTACCAACAGCAAACACCCCACCCAAAACAATGGTCAATGCACCACCCATATATACGCCTCCAATCAACCAGAGCGCCTACTACCAAATATGCATGACGCCGATAAATCAGGACATTTCGCGCCACAATTAGAGCCTCGGGCAACGTATGAATGGACAAGCATCAAGTTCAGCTCCCAGCTTGCCAAAACGTCAACAAAAATATGAAATTCTACATGACCACTAGAACATAATCAGTGAATGAACAAATACCAATTCAAAAGACAGATCTATTCATGAACAAGAATACATGCCTCTTCGCTTACAATAGAACTTTATACTTGATGAAAATGAATAACACTATCCATGAAAGTAATTGAAAAGTTTTCCATTTTTTTTTATTCTATACACGTTACGCCAACACCATACCTTCTTCCGTAGTAATACTACCAATTGAGCTACGGTGCTAGCGAATCGCATCTAGAATAGGCACATTTTGTGGAAATTGTTCAATCATGATCATAGATAGTGAAAATCGTTTTATTCATGTTGTTCCGTCTTCACCCCTCGTTTGAATTTAATTATAATTTTACTTTTTCCTTATCCCAGTGTCTTCATTTGTGCATATACCGCGCACCCTCCGTATTCGATATTCCGTAAAAAACGGTCGACAGTGCGATAGAAGTTGCCCAAGTGATGCATGAAATGGGCGTATCTGTGAAAACCTACATTATTCAAGACCGTCGCTGAAAGTCTCAAGGTGGACGAGGAAATAGACAATAAATCTAAGTTACTCAAACCGTCTGGACTTAGACAACCTATTTTTAAATCTTCAACGGAGAAACCTAGACCTGAAATTAAACCTGATCAGTCTACCGAGACTGCGACTCGCTTCATATGCCATCGTTTGTTCGAAAGGACGATCAAAATCAGCTACTGATTTGACTACAGGGCAACCACAGCTTCCTAGATTGAATCAAAATTCGATTAAAGAACCTATCCCTTCAACTTCGAGAGGTGCAATCAAGCAAGCCCAAAATCCGTCAAAGAAATCAAATTCACAGATTTGAAACAAACTACAATTCCTAGTTGAGATTATGAAAGACGTTTACAAGTTTCGAATGAAAAAATACTCATTGACTGCAGAATCACAAAACTTTAAAAGCGACTGATGTAGAGATAGAAGAGTTGACAGAGAAACGTGATTCACTAAAGAAGAAGCACGAGACGATGGACACCAATAATTTGAAACTAACCACTACCAATAACGATTTAATACGTGATAATAACGCTTAACAAAAAATAATTCAGGAATAAATTCTTCTTCAGCTGAAATTGAAATTCTTACAACTAAGTTGACTGATCTGGAGGCCAAGGAAAATCAGGAGGCCAAAGAGAAAGAAAGACTGACTGTGATCGAAAAAAGTTATAATAAGACACATTTTTGAAAACTAAAGTCGCTGAAATTCTCAAGGTACGTACAATTAGGTTCAATTTAAAATATTTGATCTATCTATTAAACAAAATCACGCAAAAGGACAACATCAACATTTATGTCACAGTTAATACAGTCCACATAATTGATACTCAACACATGTTTTCTGAAAGCATAACCCAGTAAACAGGGTTTGATTTATTTGGAAGAACAAATTTCATTTGTTCTTCCATGCACATTACTCTGTGCATTGTATCTACTACAGGTTCGATCTCAAACCATAAAAAAATGGAGTATCTATATTCAAATAAAAAATACTTTTTAAACATATATATAACATAAACAATAAAAGCAACTATAACGAATAAAAAAAGGCGAAGTACTGAAAGGCTCTGATAAAAAAATATCTTCATGGAAGTTTTCATTATACATTTCAACATTCATGTTTACGAAATTCTTGGATATAATGGTAGTTCTGAGCACAAATCCAATAATACTCTAACGATTTCTGATAACTTACATGTAAAATTATTTTATGGAAATCCAATTTTGACTTGGTTTATATGAAAATACAATTATATTCAATTATTTTGGTTTTTTTTGAAATGTTGATAACAGCCCTGTTTAGTTTGGCAACCCTGTACAGCAAATATGAAATGAAAAAAAAGTGATGAAATAAAATTCTACCTCTATAGATATTATATCTATCATATTATATCAAGAGGAACTAATATTTCGTATTCCATATTAGTCGATATAAGTGACAATGTCAATACTTTACATAGGTAAATAACTATGGCAACATGTTAAGAATCAAAAAACACCTACATATTAAAACAACATTGTGAAACTTACAATTCTGAAAAGAATTCGAAGGATTTTTGATTCTTTCTTTGATAAACTATGATTATCATCAACATTAATACTGATCAAAATAAATATATTTCAAACCTTTCCGCTCAGAGATAGAACAGGCCATAGTAAAAGTACTGCACCTGTCAGAAACGTCGTTGTGGAACCCACACTCCAAAATGCAACACTCGCCACAATGGGTCCAACAGCTCTAGCTAAAGCTCCTAAGGATCGAAAAATTCCCATAACCGTACCTTTCTGTTGCTCAGTTCCGTGATGTGATACCATAGTCATTATGCTAGGAACAACCATGGCAGTTGCTGTGGAAAAGTGAAAATGAAATTGATACTGTTTAGGGATTTATTTTTTTTTACAATTATACAGGGTGTTTCATCAAATGGGCAAACGTAGGTAGATACAGGACAAGCTATATGGTAGTGAATAACCTATATTTCACAGGTCTCAGATCCTTTATAATAAAGGTAGTTCAATTTTGCTCATTTTTTCGTATATATCTATACATTTCTATAGCTAATTTGAGTCAAAATTGAATATTTCGATAATAGGGTGCACAAAATTCAATTTTTTTCCTAATTATAAATTTTTGAGTTATAACCGATAAAAATACCAATTTTAATTATTTTCTTGAAGAAATTTTCAATTTCAACAACTCATTCACGAAGACCATGTACGTGTGAAGAAATCATGACAGTATTTGCAAAATTTGGTCTTCAAATCTCGCCAAACACGGTAGTCAACTGGGTTGAAGTCGGGCGATCTTGCTGGTAAGTTATAAGTTCACTCTTGCCTACTGAATGATTTGGAAAAAATTTATTTAAAAAATATTTCACTTCTAGCCTGTTATGAGGTGAGAGACCTCATCATGTTGGAAATGTATTCCCACAAAATCATTACCTGCCTCATCGAACAAAATAGCTATGATGTTCAGCAAGAAATTCGAATAAACAAAAAAAATGTATTTGGACTTCTTGAAAAAATCCTAGCCATTTCTTTTGTAACGTCCAACGCCCTGCAGCAGAGTACACCTAAACGAGGTCACATCCGGAAGTGTGTGTATCCGTTCTGAGTAGTATCTCCTGGTTGTTGCGTCAACTATTCAGAGTTTTGGTATTGCCGAACGATCACTCAACCAAATAAGTTAATCAGCTTCATCAAGAATCTGGACTTATATTGCCTAGTTGAATAGGTGAGAGTCACAACAAACCCTCGCGGGATGCAATGGATCTACCCATTTACTTTCCCAGTGAATATAAGGTTATACAGAAACGCCTGGTGTCCCGCACATACCGAAAACGTATGCACATTTCCCAATGAAGCATCCTGTATAATTTGTGAAAATAAAAACAAATTCCTTTTAAACATAATTGAGTTAATGCTGAGCCTCGATACTGTTGGTATACTCACAAATGGCGAAGAGAATCAGGCCCAGATAGAGCATAATTGGTCCAGTGGCTAAACCAACAAAAACAAATGAAGGAACTATCAACCACAACCCAGTTATTGCTGTAGATTTGACTTTGTCCTGTGGGATTCTCCTAACATATCCGCCTTGCATTACAGCCATTATCAGACCTGCGAACCAATAGGAAATGCAATGCTATTTCAGAAGAGAAAAACTGACTTTCAAGGTCTACATATATATAAAAAAAATGAGTCACAAAACCCTTCAAAGAGCGGAATTTATTTTGGACCAAATGGTAAACATTTATATTTGGCCGTGAACAGAAAATGTGTCTCCCCCACAAAAAGTGTATATGAGTGTTCCTATTATTATGAACAGAAAATCTTTTATTTATTTATTTACGGGTTCAAGACCCATTTCACGCAGTACAATTCAAAAATTAGAAATAGTTACACATAATACCCAATAAAAAAGTATAGATAGAATCAAAAAAGTATATACATACATAAACAGTGCCTTCATTTCAAAACTTCCCACCCCTAGTACTTCGTTTAGCGGGAGAATTTACCGTAGGCAAAAAACACGTCAATTCAGATATCGAGAGGAAAGTTTAAAACCAGTACCAGTGGTATTTTAGGTTTAACCCCCTTACCCCTAGCTACCTCCACTTAATAATGGTGAACATTTTGAACACCTAATAAAGTAAGGTACATTTATTAAATTGCAATAGCTATTATTTTATTTTTTATTATAATTAATTTTCTTTTTGCCCTATTTTACGAGAAAGGATCAACCAATTTCAGTTTTCTAAACGGGGTTGAGTGAGGATTTTTAAGATCTTCAAAATGATGTGTTACAAGATAGGGAGTGCCATTTGAAATTATCAAGTGGGGGTAGCTAGGAGTAACGGGATTGAAACTAAAATTCCACTGGCACTGGTTTTAAACTTCCCCATCGGTATCTAAAATTGACGTGTTTTTTGCCTACGGCAAATTCTCCCTGCTAAAGGAAGTGCTAGGGTTGGGAAGTTTTGAAATGAAGGCACTGTATATTCTATTCTATTTACCCAAAGACAACACAAAACGAAAATGAGTCATTCTTTATTTATGAACAGAGGTACAGAGACGTGTGACAGTTGCTAATGCAAATTTTAACCTCATTCCTCAATAAAGTCTGAATAAAAACCGAACAAAAACGTGTGAGCAAATATAAATTTCGCAATATAAAAAGAGGCTTATCTTCAAATATTTTAATTTAAATACCAAGTCAGGTTTCAGGAACTTCAACAATGAACTGTGCAAAGTGTACCCCACAGTAGGGTGTGATGGCTGCTCAAGTAAGGTGCATCGTGACTACAGTGGATTGAATGCATCTGAGTTGAAAGTAATGGACTTCAAAGGCCAAAGATTATTGAAATACTATACTATCCAGAGTGCATAAGTGTGATTGAGCCAATACCAAAGATATTACAAAAAATCTATATGATGCAATCAGATATAGAAACTTTGAAAGTCCAGCTGAATACTCGTGAACCAGAATGCATTGAAGAGTTTATTATTACCGAGCTGAGGGAACGACAAAGAAGACAAAACAATGTCATGATCTATAACTTACCCAAAACTGATAAATCAAACTATGAGCAAGTAAAAGATATTGTCATTGAAATGAGCAATCAGATTCAGGATTGAAATGTAAAAAAAGTTGTTCGAGTGGGAAAAGCCAATAAAAATACTGTTCGGGCACCGAAGATAGTTTTTCCATGTTCTGACGAGGCTCTCAGTGTTCTGAAAAACAAACGCAATATTGATAAAAGTAGAAAAATATTTATTGACTCTGACCTAACTTCTCAACAATTGAAATAATTTCATAAACTCAAAAATAGGTGGAGCTCAGGAGGAGAGGTATACAGTAAAATTGTGGACGGTATTCCATGAGTAAATTGAGCACCAACCAACAACTGTACTGCTACTATCAGTCCACCAGGGGCCTTAATACAAAAACAGCCAAATTTCTTCAGTCCTCTTCACTATCTGAATTTCAGCTAGTAGCACTGACAGAACCTTGGCTACAATCTAATGTTAACAACTCCGAACTTTTTGATGAAAACTACTTTGTATTCAGAAGTGATCGGAATCTGAAGGCAAACAACGTAACTCGTGGTGGTGGTACCTTGTTGACTGTGATGTCATTGAACTCGATCTTACAGAGCTTCGTGATCGTTTCTACAGTGTTGATATGGTTGATGTTGAAGTGGTATGTAAGCGAAATACCTCCCATGTTTTTGTAATCTACATACCATTAGTCGCATACTTGAAGACTGGCTGCAAATCAAATCATTGGTTTGATTATCGACTTGAGACAATTGAGTCATCAGAATGTATTTATGGAAGTAACTTATCAATCATTGGTGACTTCAATCAAAGAGTAAAACACGATCTTCAATGAATTCGGTCATTTATTGCACTTCATATTCTCCAATATTAACTATCGGGTTGAAAGATAATATACTCTATACTCTATCATTTGTTCCAGAAGATAAACACCCCCCTCCCCTGAAGTTTTCCATTGACCTTAACGAGTGTTACTCTGATATCTCATACAATACAGAAAAAGACAATTTCAACTTCAAATAACCTAATTTTTCTGCGCTGTACTCAGATTTACGAAATACTGATTGGAATTTTCTTTAAAATTCTTTAAATATAAACGCAGCATTAGATGGTTTTCACTCGGTGTTTTACGAGATGTTTGATCGGTATATTCCACACCAACCCAAGTTTCAAAGAAAATATCCAGAATGGTTAAACAATAATATTATTCATAGATTGTAAGAAAAAATAAGGTAGTCTAGAAACTGAAAGAATCCGATTTAGATATAGATATTTCCTACGAAAACAGTTCATAACAGATATAAAAATGGCATACAAGCAGGATTCTGAAAAATCATCACCATAGATCCTTCTAAGTTTAAGTCTCTCATAGAGAAGAGCCACTCTCGGATTTCCGGAATTCTTCACTTCAATAATGTAGAATACAACGATCCAAGAAATATCGTTAATGGCTTCGCGACATTCTTTAGCAGCGTCTACACAATGCGATATTGATGACATAGTAAACTTCCAACAGACCTGTAATTAGTATCAATTCCGGGAATGAGAGCGAAGTTATAATAGCGGCTACGACTGAATCCCAAGTTTCTTAGTGAAAGATTGTGCTCATATCCTAGCCAAACCACTCCAAATTATCTCCAATTCTGCATTGAAAATAAACATCTTCCCACAGGTTTGGAAAATAAGTGAAGTCATTCCCATTTTCAAAACAGGTGAGATAAATGACATAAAAAACTGCGACCCAGGGCTTTGAGATATATACTATAATAGAATATCTCCCAAAGTACAAAATATAATACTTTCTGAACAACATAGCTTCATCGCAAAACAAAAAACACTAACTAATCTAATAACGTGGACACAAACGATAAGTTGTGCTTTAGAAAATCAGATTCAGGTACACACAATATATACAGACTTCTCAAAGGCCTTCGACAAGTTGGACCACACCATACTCGTCTCAAAACTCAATAGAATTGGTTTCCATTCAAATTTGCTAAAATTATTTTATTTCTTTTTCGCGAATCGATCCCATGTTGGTTGAATACAGGGGACACAAATCTGATGAGTACAGTACTACCAATGGCGCTCCACAGGAAAGCAACCTAGCTCCTCCTCTATTCCTCCTGTTCATCAACGACATAAGATTGAATATAGATAGTGAAATTCCATTATTTGCTGATAAACTGAAGATTTTTCTTGTCATAGAGTCACCTGATGACAACCAAATACTACAAAATGATTTGAATAAATTATCTCTCTGGTGATCTTCAAACAATCTTCCACTCAATTCAAGTAAATGTAAATATACCACCTTTTATAATAAACATACCACTCTTGACCACAATTCTTCTATAAATAATTATTTACTTATAAAGACAGACATCTGCAAAGACGTGGGAGCATTATTTGATACCAAATTTTCATTCACACTTCACATAGATAAAAGTGTAACTGCTTCGAAAAGAATGTTAGGGATTAAATTTAGAAATTAAGAAGATTTCAAAAACATGGAAAGTTTAATTACTCCCTTCAACAAATTTGTTGAATCCCGTTTAGAATATGGCTGTCTTATCTGGTCACATATATAGGTGTTACACACATTCAATCGCTTGAATCTGTCCAACGACGGTTTATGAAAGATATCATCTACAAACTATATAATGTCTACCCCAGACAGGGAATAGATAATAATATGTTTTCATTTTCTATCTTTCGAAGACAGATGAACTCATTATTCTTGCGTATTCATATGCAAACTGATAAACAATCTTGTCAACTCATCAAAACTACTGTCTCAACTAGAGTTTCATGTGCCAGGAGTCAGAGGTAGAACTGAACAATGTTTTTACCTACCAACACCGAGAACCAATATGTTATTCAAATCTCCTTTATTTGCAATGTGCTATAAAATAATCAAGTCTGTCAGAAAGACATATTCAACACGATTGATTATATTCAAAAAAGAAATTAAAAACAGTATGTTACCGAAGCAAAAATTATTATTTGAAATTTGTTTCCTATCCCACGAAGATATTATTGTTTCTATACTCAACACTTTCACCGAAAAACTTTATGTTATGTTTACAAATCATCCAGCACTTACTTGAAATGTGTTTTTGTTTCTTTTAAATAATCCATGAATGTATTACTATTGCGATATGTATATATTTCTTATATTCAACACTTTCACTCACTTTCATCAAACTGTGTTCTGTAATTGGGTCTAGTGCTTGTTTGGACAATGAAACTTTTTTTTATTATCTGTGTCACATCGGTTTCTGAAGCTGCTTGAATTCATTTTGTCGCACGATAGTTTTAATTTTGCCTAACTCTAGATATTGACTCAAATTCTGGTATAATGTGCTTAATGTAATTAACTTATTTAATTCGATAATGATTGATAATTATATCTATTATAGCCTAAATAGCTTTCCAATTACCACATAATATATGGGTCTTTTTTTCAACACTGAAATGGATATAGCCAAGCTATTTGTAAAAGTTAGACACGTCTTATTGGACAATTTCCTGTAGACCTATATAAAATTAAAATTATGTAGTGAACTGTTTCGTTATATTTCAAACAGATTAGGCAGCGTTTTGGTTGATTTCCGGCTTTGGCTGTGGTGTTCTTTGGTTATGGTCTCCAAAAGTTTCGACTGCAACTGCGGCAGTCATCTTCATTGGCGTGGTTAAAGTAATCTTATTGACGTACCAACTGAAACTGAAGCTCTCATTTCTGCCGTGTCATTTATATTACTGATTTTTTGCACCTGGGTGAATTGAACCTGCTTACTTTCATCCCCATTCAAAATCACCACTAGAGCCTCATTAAGATATGCAACCTCCTGCTGCCGGTGAAGATATGCATTCCCAGGCGATGTCCTGGAATTCAAATGGAATGACGAGACAAGAATGCTGTCGTCAGCAAAGCTCTATATTGGATTCTTGGTTTTTACCAATAAGTCGTTGATATACAATTAAAAAAAGGTTGGAGAACTTTTCTGACGGTAAAAGTCAAGAGATATCCATTGATGGGCACTTACAGGAAATATTTTTTCAGGAAGCTGGAGAGCCATATATAAAAATGATCTGACAAGCCATTCCATCTAAGTTTGACCAGCAAATTCTCATGCCACACCCGGTCACAGGCCTTAGAAATATCAAGCGCAACAGCTCTTGACTCTCCATGTTTCTCGATTGCGTTATTTCAAATATGGGTGACATACGATAGAAGGTCGCCTGTTGATCTTTGTTTCCGAAAGCCATATTGATGATCGCTCAAGATATTAAAGCCTTTCAAATATTCAAGGATATGGTGGTTTAAGGCTTTCTCTATAATTTTTGATATCACTGATAACAAAGCTACTGGTCTATAG
>WOGR01001490.1:0-19769 GCA_015342045.1 Leptinotarsa lineolata | reverse complement strand
AATACTTCAAATATGAAATCAGAACAGTCAAAACCTGCTGAGAAGTATGATAAATATTTGAAAATACAAAACACAATGTTTTCACTGTAATAAACGAAGACACAAAAGAAGCGAGTATTGAAGTTCTAATATGAAAAAAATGCAATTTTTGTCATAGAAAAGGTCATATCGAAGCTGACAAAAAATACAGACAGAGGTAAAATCAGAGAAGTTCAAAGAAACACTGCAAAAAATTAATGTATTTGAGAGTTCCACTAAAAATAAATTCAATCGAAAAATTAAAATCAATGACGCTTCCCTTTTGGTAGTGGCTGTTTTATTTTTGAACACGAATTGGCACAGGAGCGTGGATTAGAAGTATGCAAACTATCAGTTTCTGCATTTTTGTCAGGTTTTTCAGATAACATTACGAAGGTAGACGAAATGGTTGAGGCTTTGGTATCAATCGATCAAATAACATTGCTTTGCCGATTTTATGTTATCAATACTTACAATCAATACATCGCAATCAATTGTCAAAGAGTAGACAATGACTTAAAATTTTTTTTGCAGGGGAACCTCTAGAAAAAATTGAAAACATTTTCAAAATTTTTATTTACTCTGATCAAGAGATGAATGATTTGTTACGAGAAAATAGTGACTGTGTAGCATCTTCTCTCAAATCACTCACAAGTAGTAAAAAATTCTTGATGAAAATTCAACTTTGTCAGTCGAAATTTGTGGCACGTATAGATTGGTACAAAGTGAAAAGCCAATAGTCAAAAAGTTGGTGTCTAAATTATTAGAAGCTGGTATAATTCGCGAAAGCAGTTCTTTATTTGCCAGTCCTATTTCGTTGGTAGAAGAGAAAAACAATGAAAAACGTTTGTGTCGACTATAGAGAGCTTAACAAATTCACTATTAAAGAAAAATCTCCACTCCTTTGTATAGAAGATGTGATAGATAGATTGAAGAAATGCCGATTTTACACAAGTCTTGATTTTAAATCTGGTAACTATCAAATTCAGATTCACCCAGATTCAATAGAAAAAACAGCTTTTGTTAGGCCGGATGCGCATTACGAGTTTTCATGTATGCCCTTTGGTCTTTGTAATGCACCCGTATTTTTCAAAAGGCAATACATTCAATATTCGAAAAATTGAGATTTGACAAAATTATAATACACCTCGACGATATCTTAAATGCAACTGAAACTAAGGCAGGAAATATTGAAACGTAACAAAAAGTCTTTCAAATTTTAAAGGAAACCCGTTCAATGTTGAATTTGAATAAATGTTCATTTATAGTTCTAGTTCCAGTTCGTTCTTGGTTTTGGTGAGTTATTTAAAAAAATTCATTGATAAATTTGCACAAAAAGTTAGTATACTTACAAAATTGTTGTAAAAAAATAGTCAATAGCTATGGACGGATGCACATTCAGGAACTGGTTATGATTTCAAAAATATTTTGATTGATACATCTGTTTTGATTATTTTTGATCCAGAGTGTCAAACCGTTGTGTATACTGATGCAAGTAGAGATGGAATAAGTGGCATTCTGATGCAAATAAGTGATAAGGGGGAGCAGCAAGTGTCATTTTATATGCGACAAACAAACGAGAGCGAAAAAAGATTCCATTCATTCGAGTTACAGTTGTTGGCAATAGTGTCGGTACTGCAAAAGTTTCGTCATTATTTATTGGCTATCGAATTTATTTCAGAACTGACTGTAATGCTGCCTGCGAGGAAAAAGCCAGGATTTTATTTTTCATTCATAAATGTCCTCGCTCTTTTCATACTATCCATGTTGATCATGTTGGTCCATTTTTGGAAGTAGAGATGGCAAAAAATACATTTGTGATATGGTCGACTCGTTCACAAAGTTCACAGTTATGAGTGCTCTTCCCAATACCAAGACCTCACCGGTTCTGAACGAATTGCGTAAAGTAATTGCCATTTTTGAAATACCACTGAGTATGATATCAGATACAGCAAATCAAAATTCCATAGCCATGCCTTGGGCAAATGGTTGAGTGGAACGATACAACACGATAATTGTAGACGCTGCCGCAACAATGGTGCTAATTTGGAGGAAGAAGATTGGGACAAAAACATATCTAAAATTCAGTTAGCAATCCATAAAACTTTCGATAAGACTATTCAAACGACACCAAATGGAGTTTTATTTGGGTTTCAATTGAACTTGTGGAATGACCACTATGTCACTCATGTCCACGAACCCCCAGCAATTAACGTAACCAGAGAGATTGGAGGAAAATCGAGAAAGGCAGAACAAAATTTTCAATACGAGACGAAAAATAGCTACGACTTACAAAATAGGAGATTTGGTGCTCGTAAAAGCAACTAGTCTCAAAAATGATGGAAACGGTAAAAAAACTAATAAATAAATATAAAGGGACATTCAAAATGAAACAGAATTTAGGAAATGATAGATATAAAGTAAGTGAAGAATCAGGCTCAGAAAGGTGCCAAAATGCAAACCGTTATGAGGGAGTTATCGGTGTGGAACATCTCAAGTCGTTCATAGTGAGACGACAATTAGTAAGTGAAAAATCCAGTCATAATTTGAGGAAAAAACTAAATTCATGATCAGAAGTTGAAGTTGGAGATTAAACCAACCCAACAGGCATAAATAACTTATGTATTGAACTAAGTTATGAAAGAAAAATCCAGTCATGATGTAGGGATTAAATTAAATTCATGATTAGGGGTTGAAGTTAGGGATTAAACTAACGGACATAAATAACTTAGAGATAAGACTAAGTGATGACACATACACTCATATACAAAATACGTTGTACAGATAGGTTTATTGTAAAGTTCTGTTACAGATTATCCTGATAGGTGATTGAACCCATTTGAGGCCAAATGGGGTAGCAGAATGGCGAATGATATGAACATCGTGCTTGTATCAGTGCTCTGGACAACTCTGAACGTTACTTTTGGACAGCCCGGAACATCGGCTGACAAGCTGAGTTAGGAGGATGATACATTCCTTTGTGTTGGGATATTTATAAGTGGGTCAGTCTTAAACTGACGTTATTGTTGAGCAGAGTGATAGATATGTAAAGTTTGTGGTATAGGGTTTTTTCTATTGTTGCTAGCCAGACATTCCTAACAGTTACTAACCAAATATTAATTGCACTTACAATCACGAGACTTTTGAGCGGTAAAATTCTAATTTTCTTTACTGAATTTCCAAGGACATTTGTGAGTAGATCAGAATGAAAATTTCTATTAGATTTTTTGAAACAATATAAGTAAAACTTTTAACATTTGTCAAGTAATTTTGTCAACTACTTTCGAATCAACAGGCTTTGCTCCATGATAATATCATATTGAATGAGTTCTCATTAATAGATTTCCCAACTTCCAATAACGATATTAACAAGAAACACTTCCAAATCAATCAAAGAGAATCATGCAAGTCTCCCATCGACTCCCAAATGCGAACCTAACCGGCTAGCAAAATGATCCTCCGAAGAAATGTTTGACAAATTTTTCACCAAGATAAATATATTACTAATATTTGAATTGTACGTTAAAATTTGATTTGATTCCAATCGGAATAATGAAACTCAAATATAAAAAAATCACCATCCAATACATGGAACAAGACAGTCTCATTGAAAACAATAGTTCGCATTTGTTGTTTTTGCAGACACGAAGGAAAATAAATTATTTATAATTTTTGACTTTAATCTCCATTTAATTGTGACGAAACGCGCTAAAACAATCGAATAACTGAAGAGTATACTACACTCATACTTCGGATGGGACAGAATTGCTTCCAATTAGCTAGCTTTTTTCACAAGCAGCATAAGTTATCGATAATGCACAACCCATTGTCTCTTATAATGGCGAATCTGTTCATGAGCAGATTTAAAATGAAAGCAAGGGAAGAGTTGAATTACTTTCCACGAACTTGAATCCGAAATGTAATTGAGATTTTGCCATTTTTGGTTCGAATAAGAGTGGGTTGGAGAATTTTATGACTTGTCTCAACAACAGATCCTCAAATATAAAATTGATGCATTAAATTGGAAATAACGAAGACTTACCATTCTTGGATGTTTGAGTTATAATGAAAAACATCAATAATGGATTGAAATTTGATGAACACTAGCACTTTCAGGTATATTCCTGACAGTCCCCACTACTTTCCAAACAAAACATGGCGAGACTACATTTTCTTGTCCATGGACTGGTCAAGTTTCCCTTGAGCAAAGAAAGATATGATATCGAGAAGATAGTATCAAGGAGATAGGTGACAGCAACGAGTATCCTCCAAACAGTGGATGAGTTTATTATGAAGAGAAACTTTGGAGTGTCTTACTAAATCCTCGACTTTTCAAAAAGACGAAAATTCAAAATTTATAGTTCTTCCATGGGAACCAAAATACATCAACGATTGGTTCAATTTTTTTTTAATTTTTTTAGTTCCGCTCATGGTTTCAACAGATTTATTTTACGACAGATGTTCAAAATTTTTGATTGTCAGAGATAAAGTATACCATTATTCATAAAATTTCTTTATTCATTTGATAATTTTTTAAAATCTACATTTTCATATTAGGATTGAAAAATTCACAACAAAAGTTATGGTTCAATCAAAAAAGGTTTTCATTCTCCTGGGTTTTGGAAAAATATCAACCTGAAAAATGTTTTCTGTTTATTCAAGTACTTGTGTTTTTGAATGAAAACAACATTGAAAATCAAAATATTCATTTCACATTAAAAAATACGACATTTTTAGTATTTTGTATATTTAGTCTGAAGGTATTTATGACATTCAAAAACATGGTTGAGTTAGAGATATCAATCCAGGATTTCAACCAGTGATTAGTTTTTCTCATATCTTCTGGTGACAAAGCAAATGGAACCGGGTTTCAAATTGATGACTCGGGGATTTATTGAAATAACCTAACAAGAATACGAGCCATTACTATTCTAAAGACAAAAAAAAAATAAAAAATAATTTATATCGAGTTCTTTCTCCCGAAACCAAAACTATTTTCAGATGTGAGTTTGGACTTCAATTGTCTATTATTAGATAAAATGATTTGAAATTCCTGAAATAACCAATAAAATTTTCAACTGAACCCTGAAAACAATTTTCAATTATATTGGTTATTTCAAATGACGGCAGTCATCACCCGGAGACGATTGTGGAGAAAAAGGTCCTCTCGAAATCGTTATTTTCATATAAACATTGAATTGTACGAAAGAAAAAATACTTTCGAAACAAACTCTTTTATATGAACGGTGAATTAAACGAAAAACTCTTTTCTCTATTCCGTTTGTATTCCAAACATTTGTTACATCAAATATAATTTGATTGTAACAATACGCGTCTTGTAAGCGTCATTCATTTCTGTAAGAATCGAAGAAATTTCTTTCAAGAATGCTGGTTTCAGTCTGTCAATCAGTATGTTTTTCTGTTTGGCATCGATAGATACTTTGAAATATTCTCGGTGCTCTCTAAAACTTGATGAGCTCCCGAGTAAGGGCATTGTATTGGTTTTTTGCAGAAACTGTTTTTTAAAAATACGTATTTTGTATTCTCAAAATCTTTATTTATGTATATTTTTCTAGAACCATCGTGATTGCGTCTTTGTTTTGACGTTTTCCATTGCTGGGTACCTACAATTGGACTAATAGAATTTGTAATATCATTTATGTATGAATTTCCAGTGTTAAACAATACAATAATTCTGCACTGGATACTTTCAAATCTTCTTCAGGTATAACACGTATCCAAAGGAAAATGGTTGGTAAAATTCCTGTCCATTTTTTATCCACTGTAGCATTTGAGAGCGGTTGTTCGGTGGAATATTTCCTAATAATTTACTGAATTCCCGACATAATGTAAACTCGAATGGTCGACCAGTGAAATCAATATTCAATGATCAAGTCGGTTTCGACCTATTTGAAATTTCCGAGTAAGCCTGTAGATTTTCGAATATCTTTCTACATTTTGGGTTATACATACTTTTTTTTCAAAAAAAAGTGACGGTAGCCTGGATACCGAATACTTTCCTTCTCATATTTCTGGAAACATATGGTGTGATTCCATTTCCCGAAACATCACAAATAATTTCTGCAAGCAATTGTAGAATTTTGACGGTTTTTAAGAATGACTAATATTTCTTTCAGTTATTTATTGTTGTAGCTTGTCGTGTTCTGCTTACTTTTTTTCCACTCATTGAAACTTATTGTATCTTGAAGGCAAATACATGAAATTCGTTACAGTGCATTTACGACAACGTTATTTGTACCAGATATGCGTTGTATGTTACTTGAAAATTGACCTGTATTCTTCATATATTCTGCTTGTCTTAGGGATGTCTCCGGATTTTTATTGAATGCAGAAATATGAGGTTTATGCTATTTCATTTTTTGTAAAACATTTTTAATGGAGGACCCAATACTTCCTACTTTTTTCTCCCACAATCTGATTGTGAAAAGTCGTATAACCGAAAAAAGTGAGGAGATATCTTATTCGATACGAAAGTGAGAGGTAATTACAAATATTACAGAAATCAATAAACTTGTATAAATTTAAATGCAGCTCACAATGTTTCGTGTTGAATATCAAAGTGTCGGACTTTCATTGCCGAAAAAGAACATAACTTAATGGAGTATACAAAAATAATAATTCACAAAAAGAAGAGGAGAAATAAAGCCCATATTATGAATCATAAGAAATCATTCTTGAATTAAAAATCGATGGAAAAATAAGTGAAAAATCATTTTAAATCGAGTTACCAGCTGTTATTTGAATTATTATCATCCACAATCATCTTGCCGTTATACATTCAACAGGTAAAATTGTGTTTTATAGAGTAAATATTCAATGAATTGTTATTGATTCATTTTAGAATTCAACTATAGAGCATCCTTTCAAACCCAGGCCACAATTAATATGATTTACGACATCGATTATCCATCCCAGAGTTGTCAGATCCCACGCATTTTCGAATCAAACGAGTCTTCAAAAAAAAAATGTAATAAAAGTCAAATAGTCACGGTTCTTAAATATAAAGTCGGTATAAAAATGTACATTAAACATGCTTACTCATATCTCTGTTAACAGTCCAGGCGTAGTATCAAAGCAATCTTGAATACCGAATTATATTTAGAAGTCTCAGTCTTGGAAGACATCAAGCTGATTTGTGTTTTGTTTCTTCATAACCATAGCGAATGATGCATTACCTAATATTCACTTATGAGAGAAGTAAGTTGTGATATCAGATCTTATGTATATGTGACTTTATTCATTACTGTAACAAAAGATTGTTAGCTAATGAGATCAGATGAGGGCTGTTGGATGAATTACAATCATGCATACTAGAGTATTTTACAAATTTGCTTCTACTCTGTCACCTGTGAATAAACTACTCATAATTCCACTGTAAATTTTTTAATATTGTTGAATATTCAAGTTTGTAAAACCCAATCAGTATTCTTTCATCAAGTTGTAGGTTAATCAAGGATACAACCGTGCGTTGAATTTTTTTGCTATTCAGCTAAGAGATTTCATCAGTTAGGACTTCCATTGTCTAAAATTGTATAAAATGATTTGAAATCCCTGAAATAACCAATACAATTGAAGATAAAAAGGATAGTTTGAAATAACAAATATATTTAGTAAAACAAACCTTGAAATGAATTCACAGTGAAATAAAATACAAGTAAAAAATTGAACAATTGAAACAAAAAGAAATAATGAAATTAGAAATTAAGCGATTTCAAGCCATGTTACTTCACGATGTTTCGATACTTAGTATCCACAATCGTCTTCGGGTGATGACTGAGCTAATTCCTTCGAGAGATGACTCTAGGTTTGTTTTGGTTTACAGTTCCGTACAGTTCGATCATGCGCAGTTATTAAAACGTATTTTGATTCAGTTAGAATCGTTTTAGTAGGTATCGTTCTCAAAGTGTTTTGGTTTTCTCCAAACCGATTCGGAACTATTCCAGAACAGTAATTATTAGTTCGTACATTTGAGTAGGGACCAGTTCGAATTTCGAATTCGCTCCTGCGCATCAATAAAATTTTTCATTTGCGTTGTGGATTTTGGTAGTAACGTTTTTTAAACCTAATTTTTATTCGTATCAGTGTTTTATTTAGTATTTCATCTACAATTTCAATATTTGTATTAATTACCTCGAATATATTGCCTAATGGAGGTAAACAAGACAAAATTATATATCATTATTCTCATATCATAACAAATAGAAATGTATGTAGCAATGATAATAATAATTATTATTACATTTTTTACAATTCCAAAAATTTATTCTTGATATGTTTTTGTCAAACACATCAGTATAAGATTACAAAGAGAGGACAATATATTTTCAATTTAATTTTGGATAACCAAAGGTAACGTCTTAGTTAATCTCTGTTACTTTCATTTTTGTCGAAAACATAACCCCCAATCTTTGTTTATACACTTGTCAGAATAATTTTTTATATGTTTTAGTTTATTAGTTGTTGGGACCGTTTCAGAACTGTTCTGTAACTGTAATGTTCTGCGCATTGATTCGGCATCGTTACGAAACGGTTCAATAACTGTTCGAAATACAGAACCAAAACAAGCCTCATTTATGGGTCACTCGAGTACTTTCACTTATCCCCTCTCCCCTCTCTCCGCTTCACCGGTTTAGCGGGAGATGACCGTTTGGCGAGAGCTTGCCATTTTTTCCTTGATTATGGGTTTCTATATGTTGCGTACCATCTCTACGCTGGCTTGGCTGAATTCTGTGAATTTCTTCCCAAAACAGTGTATGATCTCAGCTTGGAACCACTCGATGTTATGTTGATGAGTTCAAACATGCTCTGTTATTCCTGATTTTCTGGTTTCCTCTCGCTATGTGTGACACACAGCGAGGGGAAACCGACAATGCGGCAATGCGGACTTCCAATGGCCTCTTAGTTTCACCAATACAGGATTTTCCGCACTCACAGGGTATCCGGTAAATGCAATTCTTGGAATCGCAGTCCGCGTTTGGAGTCCTGGTTTTCGCAAGGCTACTACGGAGAGTGTTTTCCGGATATGAAGCAAGTTCTGATGTTGTACTTGGATCCGATTATTCTTATCCTTTTCCATAATCCTATGATGTAGGGAAGTGCAAGCACTGGTTGGGACGGCTTCTCTTCCTTGCACGGTTCTTGCTGTCTTTTAGCCAAAGTCTATTTCACGATCACTTTGGAGTACACATTTTTTATGATGCCTAGTTCTTTCTCCAGACCCTCCTTCCTCTTCAGCAATACGTCTAAGAAAGGCAATTCTTTGTGGACTCCCTTCTCCATCATAAAAGTGATAGAAGGTCTCACGCTGTTGATGTGCTTCAGGAAGGCATCTAGTTCAGTATTCCCATGGTTCCTTATTATGACGGTGTCGTCAACATATCTCAATCAGACTCGAGGTTTCTTGTGGGCTTCTTCAATTGCCAGAGTTTCAAACCACTCCAAAGTCTGCATTGCCGACCATATGAAACACATACAGTGAGGGGAAACCAGCAAATCAGGAAACGCAGAGCATATTTTTATTATTCTCAATCCTGGAAGTAACAACAATATCAATCTTTGGTCAGAATTCGATTGTTGTATAATTTGGTACGATCAAATAGCATCTCAATTCATTTAATATCTTAAATGCGTAGGCTTTGCTTGGTTTCTGTGGCAGGAAAAATGAATGCGTTGTTGATATATATTGAGAACTATCAGACGTATATGAACATATCAAAGATGTATTCAAATGATGAAAATTCTGATATGTTACTTAGTTATGCAAAATGAATCAAAAGAGAATTTCTATTTGATATTGTACTGTGTCTGTTGATTTTGTACTGTGTCGAACAATGAACAAGCAGGAACAACACTTGTTTAGCAACTTTGGTAACAATAATTCGTTAGGCATACAGGTCACTTTTCAGCCAAGCTTCAATTTAATCGTTATTGTTCAGATCTGTCGGTTTGATAGTTTTATTTAGAGTCAAATCGTATTATCCAGTGATTTTTAGAGGGATATCAACTTAGAATTTTCATTGCTTACTACTTCGATAATTTTAGATATGCCAAAGTCATCCAGTACCGCCATCATGATAGATTTCACGTCTCAAACTGTATTTTTGCAACCCAGAAAAATAACATACAATACAGATAAATATGATTATAAACCAGTGTTCTGATGACTTACGATTTTAGTAATCACTTATATCACTGTTTGGTATTATAATAAAATAAAACCTGCATCAGCTGGAAACATTTGTTTTTCTGGGTTATAAAAATACAGTTTGAGACGTGAAATCTTCCAAGCTGGCACTACTGGATGACATTGGCTATCTAAAATTATCAAAGAAGTAAGCAATTAGGAGACATGAATATTCTAAGTCAATATCACACTAAAAATTACTAGAAAATACGATAAAACTACCAAACCGACAGATCTAAACGAAAAATATCAAATTGAAGCTTGGCTGAAAAGTGTCCTGCATGCCCTACGAATTATTGTTAAAAAAATTTCCAAACAAGTGTTTTTCCTGCGTGTTCATTGTTCGACAGTAGCAGGAATGTTTACGAAACTCGAAACTCTCTATTCGCAGAAAGTCGAATGTTACGCTATATATTATTCAACAGAAATTCTACTCTTTCACTTATGATAGTTCCGATTTTATGTCCAATAGTATCACGAGGCTGGAGTATCACCAGGCTGATTACCAAAATATTGATGATATTGCCAAGAAAGTACGTCCATTTCCAAAATGCATTGGATTCAGTGGATAACAGTTCAAAAACTATGACATACCACACCAGTCGAATGATATTGAAAGATGAACGAATGGAAAGCAAAGAGAACATCAAAGAAGATAAAGGATCGCCACTTTTTCAACAATTCTCCAATTCGAATAGAAATCCGAAAATGCCGAAAAATTAGACTATACCTAGAAATTTTGTGGAGAATTTACGGAAACAATCCAAGAAAAATCACCTATCACCATCATGCAACTAGTAAAAATAAAAATGCATGCACGACTTCCATTAATGACTCGGGATAATTTATGAAATGAATTTCATTGAAGATATCACTGTTAAACAAACCGCAAATATTGGGATCAAAACAAATATTCAGTCTATTTTTCATGCAGTAAAGGCAAAGTTCACCAAAAGTAGTCAGTTTTTCTGAATCTTATTGAAAATAAAATTGGCGAAAAGTCAAAACTGTCAGAAGGGTTAAGAATTCGTGAATAAAAATATCACAAAACTCGTGAAAATCACCATCAGTTAACAATACCATTCATGCCACAACAAAATTGAAAAGTCATAAGGGAACTGAGAACCATAGTAGAAATGGCGGAAACAATGACTCAAGCAGAGAATCAAAAGAAATATGTGGGATGTAACCGGTAATTACGCTGTTCATCTTCACAATACTGGCAGGACAGAAATGAGGGGAAATCCCCAGCCAAATTATGGTTGGGAAAACTAGCTGACATTTCTCATCTAAGGACGGTTGGAAAGACAGTTTTTGTTTATGTTCCTGGAAGAAAAGTGCCTCAAATGCCATTGAAAAAGTAGAGAAAGAAAATTTTTTGGATTGTGTGTTAACATTGAAGGCTACAGAGTTCTGATTATTAGCTCTGGAAAAACTGGAATAGCAAGAAACGTTTATATCAAAGAAGATTATAATGAAGATGATGTTTTCGTGAAATGTGATGATAATTCATACAAAACTAAATCGCTGACGAAAGTGAAAATGCATCCATATCACCACCAATTATATTCTCAGAAGTAGAAAATGTTTGAACGGCAATCATAGCTGTTTTGAAACAGCTATGATTGCCGATTTGGAGGATTCGAGCATAGAAGAAGCGTTAAAATGAAAAAACTGTGTGGTGTTGATAACTCTTTTTTTCATGTTATTGATCATGTTGAGTTTTATTTCAGTTGGATGATAAGAATGATAATTTATGAATCTGTTACTAGAAATAGATTTCCTGTACCACTTGCTTATTATGATATTTTCTCTTGTTCTTATGAGAGTCATATCCAAAAATGGAAATATTCTATTAATATCTTTTTCAACAGTAAATTGAATATTAATATTGTAAACATTGAAAACTGTTAAGGTATCCTCTATACAAATTCTTTAGATCACCAAATGGGTTATACTAATGCTAGTATTTTAGAAATTGAACAGAATTTCTATAAACGTTCTTTTCTAGAAATGACCCATATAAATAAAGAATCAAAATCAATGAATGAATGAACTGATTTGAGAAATCTTAGTCAAATTTATACTTATTTATTCAAATTAGAAAATGATAGTCGAAAAAGATATAGTAATGCTGATTCATCCAGTGTGTAACTGAATAATTATTATAAAACAAATTATGTTCAAGTAACCAACAAAAAAACAACTGTCACGTTTCGATCTATGTCAAAATTATTTTCAAAATTATTTTTCATTCAGAGTGTTGCTAATTTTTATACTAATCTCACGTTGAGTAAATTATAACTGTAATGTTATACATATATTTTATAATACTTATTTCAGTTGTCCTGAAGAAGGGAATAAACATGTCCGAAAGCTAGACAAACTAACAAAGAGTTTTTTTCCTAGACATTGACTGCAACCTCAATAAACCTATATTATAACCGGGTTGAATATTTTTGAAGAAGATCATATTTACACAAAACTGATTTTGCTTATTATCATTTTTTGAAGTTGAAAATTATCTATATGATGATGCTGAAAATGTTTCTTACTATCATTTTTGCAACTAACATATAAAATAGTTCATAAACAAATAGAGACGTCTAGAAAATTATTTTTGAAAACTGACTTGAATAAAATCCTTTATAACGTATTCAAAAAAAGCAATTTGAAGTGAGACTTCCGGTTGAAAGTTCATAAAACCGCGGCACGTGTTTCGCTATACGATAGCATCTTAGAGCGTCACGTATAGCGAAACACGTATCGCGGTTTTGTAAACGTTCAAGTGGAAATATCACTTTAAATTGTGTTTTCTGAATATGAAATGATTTTCGAAAGAAATTTCTCGTAAAATTTTCATCAATAGTTTATATTTGTGTTTATTTTTTGTGTAAATACTTAGCCAAGGAATTTTTTTAAAAATTCGTAATTGCCATTTCTTGACAGGATAACAGAAAAACCTTAATTTGTTCAATTGTTCATTCATTTGAAAATGTATTCAAGACATCCTATTATTTTATTTTTTCTCGAAATTTACATTTTCAGAAACAACCATATGCATAACATTTTTCAATATCAAACAAAGCGCCAGCTTTTCAACTTTTTGAGTTTCAACGATGGACTTTTAGGTTTTATAAGTGAAAGATCAAATATTTATTCATTGAAATAATGAAGATTGAATTTGTAGCTATTGTTGATCAACTGGTATATCAATTTTATGACTTATAACTTATGACAACTTTTTTTAGTGATAAAATATCTACCAAATTATCAATAGTAAATAATACTCAGTATTTACTAGTTAATCGCTATCCTTCTCAACTAACGAACTCTCTTTCATCCGTGCTGCATCCTCTTTTGTCGTACAGGAGTTTTTGTTCGGATCTCTTTGTCGCACATCTTTACTCGAATCAAAATTTTTCTTTATAAAGCTTGACGACCGTCCTTTAGGATAAATTTTTTTTAGACAACTCTATATCATCACATTCAAAATGAAACAGCGCTTATAATGATATAATATGATATAATAATAGCCAGCCAATGGTTTCTATATTCTATATGTTTCCTGTTTTCGGTTGGTATAAAATTTGATCATTGAACAAATGAGTGTAATTAATCATAGTCTGGACAGGCAACCCACTCGCGATTTATATTTCAACATACTAAATTTCATATAAATAATTTTTCTAATTCTGATCTTAGAGTATTAGTATCATCAATCTAATTCAACCTAAAAAAAGAAGGATTCCCTACGTGCAGTTTGCAATCTTCTTTCTGGCACAAGAAGTAATATCTTTTTCTAGTCGGGTATATAAAAAAGGAATCCCTTCAAAGGGCATTCGTGTTATTAAACTCCTAACTAGAACTCCAACTTCCTGGTAATCCCATAAGGTACATATTCAGCTTGAAACATTTTAGTTGGACATTCCAAAGATGATTCTCGACGATATTCTGTGTCCTTATTGATCTGGCTTATGCGGCAAAAGCCAGGACTATTTGGAGCATTGCCGACCAACATAAATTCCGAACTCATTCCAAACCCACAGGGTGTTCCAGCGGAATACTGAAAATCTGTTGTATACAGAGTGAATTAGTTATACTCGTAAAAATGTAAGATTAAATAGCTCCTAAAGATTATTTTGTTATTGTGTTTACAGTGTTCAAACGGTGGGTTGAATAAAGAATTCTTGGGATCCATTTTTTTTGCAGAAATCGTTATATTTTCGTGTACTGAGAACAAATAAAATATCGTTTTCATTACTTGGTGAATCATATATACAATTGTTGAGTGGTAATCTTTGAGTTAACACATAAAATTTCAATCAGAAGTCTGGTAGTGCTGCATGTTGTAACAAATATTCGCCCTGAAAGGTTTGTTTTCGAGAAAAAGGTTATTTCCTACACAAACCTTAATCCCACTGAACCTACTAACCCCGAAATGTAAGACTTGAGAGTTTGTTTGAATTAGACAAAAGTTGCCTATTTGCAGAAACAATTTTTTTTTTCAAATCTCGAATATCAATGGCCGTTTTGTAACTAAAATTGATGGATTTTTTGTTGGCGCTGTCACCTCCATTTCAAATAATATGAAAAAAAGAAAGAGGAACTTTTTGTACTGTTTGTTTTGATCTTATGACGTATCATTAAATTTTAAAAATGATATTTCATTCGGTAAATACTTTGTGGGTTTTTAATTTCCGGTGAAAAAATGATTTTCCGTGATTGAAGAAAATGCGATACTAACAATTCAAAAACAAAATGATTTATGCTCAGTTCAAGAAAATACAACGTTTTCTGTCAAAAATACTTTTTTCTTGAAATGTCCGAAATTAGCATTGTAAGAAACATGACACATTACCCCTCCCAACATTTCTATACAGCAGGTTCTGGAATATACCGAAAAACAACTTCTTTCCTGGCTAATATTATGACGGACATCGGATTACATTCGACAGACATTCGTGCAAGTTAGTTCTCAGAGGAAATACTTGGAAATACCTCTAATTTGTTAGAAAGCAGGAGTGTGATTCGATACTGCTTAGAAATTATAAGAAAAGTGATTACATTGTATGCTACATAATTATTCTGGAGACGTCAACTTGGTTGGTAAAACGCGCTTCGAGAATAGTGTTGCAGGTCTGGTGTTTGAAATCAGTGCTTGTTTTGGAACAAATATTCCATTTCTTAATATTGATTTTCTAATAGGAGGAAAAAATTATCAGGTTTTCATTAGGTTTTTCAATTTGTGATTTTTAAATGAAATGTTTAAAATATGTAGTCGTTTTGGAGATGATAGGTTCAAAAACCGATACGGGCGATATTATAAAAAACTGAATTGAGGAAATTCACATAACTGAACTTATACTGAAATGAAAAAAACTTCAAGAATGCTGAAATTATTTTAACTGATAGGACATCTGCAAAAAACAAACAAATCTAGAAACCTAATCTATCACAAAAGATACCTGTGGATCTTAAAACCAATATTACGAAATTAGTTCGTTATTTCCTTCTGAATCCTGGGCATCTACTGGTGAATATTCACGCCCTGTTCAAAAAATAACGTGAATTTTAATTATTCTCAAAAAATATTTATTTATTCATCAGTTTATATTTTGTCTCCTTCAAAGTAGTTCCCCTCAGATATAATAAACTTGTGCCGGCATTTTTTCCAATCTCAGCGATTCGGTTTTTATCTCCTCAATCGTCACAAATCGCTGTCCTTGTATGGGTATCTTCAATTTCGAGAACAGAAAAAATCGCAGGGGGCTAAATATGGTGAATACGGTGGCTGAGGCATGATTACGATGTTAAATTCGGCCAAAAAATTACGAATAAGCGACGACGAGTGAGCTGGTGTATTATCGTGATGACAAAGCCATGATTTTTTTCCCACAATACCGGGCGATTTCTTCGTATTGCTTGTCGCAAATGGCACACAACTTCAAGATAATACTCCTTACCGACCGTACGACCATGTGTCAAGAACTCTTGAAGAACTCAAGAAAACAGTGAACAAAACCTTGACATTTGATCGAACTTGGCGTGATTTTTTTAGTCTTGGCTTGCCTGGGCTCTTGCATTGGAACGATTGGACTTCGATGTCATAAACATATACCCATAATTTGTCACCACTTATGACTCTTTTAAGCAAATCTGGATCGCCGTTGACGTCACTCAACAATTCCTGATCGATGCTCATGCGACGATTTTTTTATGAAAACTCAGCAATTTTGGAACGAACTTCTCTGCCGCACGGTTCATGCCCGAAATTTCCGAAAAAATTGCATATTATGAGCCAACCGATATGCCAACATTATTCCCCATAACAATTTTCTTCACTTTCGCAACATTTTCGTCGGTTGTTGATGTGCTAGGGCGAGCGTCGTCATTCACATCTTCTCGACCTTCTGTGAAAAGCTTGTACCACTTGTAAACATTTTTCTGACCCAGAGTACTATCACCGTATGCCACTGTCAACATTTCATCACGCCGAACACGCAAAACAGCCTCTAACCAACAAACTAAACTTGCTAAACAGCTGACTGTGTAACATATGAAGACGATGTACCAACATAAAAATGATCGCTAATCGAATGTACGAAGCCCGCGAAATATGAACATTCATCTTATTTTTTGAACAGTCCACGTATAATTATTTTCAATAATTTCAAGCACTGAATCTATTGCATTCAAGGAGTGATTATAATTATTTTTAGAATGTTTCCAACAATGACATCAGTCAGTTCATAAAATAAAAACCAAGATGGCCCCCGACCACGACCCGGTTCTGATTATTATCTTTTGCTTCAAAATAACATTCAATAACCCCTTCTACTTATTCCAAACAGACTTCGAGTCTATTCTGAAACCAGATCTGATGATATCATCAGCCACATTTTTAAAAATATGTTTATATATAAAACAATTTTTTTATTGTAAAAACATGCCTCAATTACATTTCAAAATCTACCAGTTTTTTATAATTAATCATTAATAACTAATTCAGTTCTGTAACTACTGTTGTATAAAATGCATTGTAAAATAGTTTAATGTACTGAAGAAACTACTGTGTAGTGAAATGCGTCTTCAGTAAAATTCATAGTGTGAAAATCGTTTAATTATTATCATGGATAGTGAAGTGGGAAAATCTTCCATCAAAGCTGATAATTCTCCCCCCCGAGGAGCTGCCAGTAATTATGCCTATTGAAATATTTCCAAATTTTCCGTGTACTTAATTCTTCAACTGAATTCAAAACCTCTTCTTCATATTTGGTGTTATTACAGTTGTACTCGTTTAGAAACTTTCCTTTTTGCTCTCTTCATACAACCGGCCAGCTTTCACTGCATTACCATCAGTAAGCCCTTACATGCAAGTTATTTTGGGTCATATCAGAGTTTTCATTAATAATAGAGTTTTCGTTGAAACATTAGTTGTCTGTAGTTCAAAAGTTAAGATCTGGAAGCACATGTTCATATGACACTGATTTTCTCAATATAAATCTAAAAATTACCTTCCTGAATATTTGCGTGTTGCAAAAAAACGCCCTGTATATCTAGTGTATTTGGTGAGATGCATGCTGGAGAAAACAAGCCTCTGTCCTTATGGGGGAAGCAGGCTTTTTGACGGACACTGCAATTTGCCAAAGGATATTATACCTAGATTAGGTTATTCTTTGCAATATCTCATTCATACTAATGTCTGTAAGGTATTCTGTGTGATGAGTTAGTCTCCATCCGTTTTTATCATACTGATGAATGACTGGTGTTTATCATTACTTTCTTCAGCAAACATACATATCAGTTCCTTCAACTTTCCTATTATAACTATCTCCTTTGCATATCACAAATTCAAAGTCTACCTCAACTTTTATTTTCTCATTATTGCTGAGCACATGTTTTTTGTCCTACTACTCCGAATATATTATTATTTTTCTTCGATTCAAATGAAAAATATTAACCACTTTCTGCTATTCCTATTAACAATACACAACACTATCTCAAGAGCTTCTCTTTCTGATTCACAATTTCAACCTACACCCTGAAAGTCTCAAGTCTCCTCCCGCCTAACAAATGACTTCTACCGCCTTCTGCTATTCCGTTTTCAGACTTAGTGACGTCAATTTTCATATTAATTAAAAATATCGATCGAGCTCTTTAGAATTTCAAATGAGTTAGAAAATTATCATTTCCTTTTAGTAACCCATATTCTTTTGTTCTTGGAAATTCAAAAGGTGCCCACATTGCCAATATCGAATAACTACCGAACATAAAAAGTTTAAGTACTTTTTTATGTCTGATAGTGAGTCTGTTACAGACACATTCAATCACATTCTCTGTTCATCTACTAATAATAATTATAGTCAGCCAGTAAATATGCTGGTTTTGTGACTACAACAAATTTTTATACGCATACAGGATGTCCAAGATAAGGATGGATATCATGAAGTTCTCGGAAACCATAAGAGATACTGAAATGGTGAAATTAAAGAAAAATGTCCCCATTTGAGGGTTATCAATATACTGTTGAGAAAAGCAAAAAATTTCACTTACTTCCGAAAATATACCAAAAAACCGAAATATGACGATTTCGTTCTTATTTGCTGTTGCGCAGCTTTCACATTCTAATAGCTAATTTTTCTCTTCAACAGACAGCGGTGGAAGATTTGCAATGCAACTTTTTGTTTCAGAAAAGTCATCAACAGTTTTATTTTTATATGGCCCTCAAAAAAGTATATCCTGTACTATTCGAAATTATTGAAACAGAAAAAGTGTTATTACTATGATGAAATAGCAACTGAAATGATTAAGAAAGTGGAAGAAACAGGAACAAAAATGCCTCTCAGAATATACAAAACTATCTGGAAGATAGAGAAAATACTGAAAGACTGGCAAATTGTACTAATAGTACCAATCTTTAAAAAAGGAGACAAAAAACTGTATGTAATAATTACCGAGTGATTACGTTGAGTAGCTGTAAAAATACTAGAATAAATTACATAGGAAAGAATTATGCCAATAGTAGAAGAAAACACTAGAAGAATAGCGAAGTGGTTTAAGAAAGAGAAGAAGTACGCATGATCACATATTCATAGTAAAATAGATTAAAAAAAATACCAGCAGCAAAAAAGAAAATATTCATATCCTTTATGGACCTAGAAGAGACATTCGATAAAATACCACTACAAAAATTATGGAATATACCAAAGAAAAGAGTAGAGTAATGAAAATCATAAAACGCGTTCACCAAGATAACATCAGCTGTGTCATAAGTAACAACGGAAAATCTAAAACTTCCTCAACATAGGAAGGATTAAAGCAAGGTGGAGGATTAGGTCCAGCATTAGGTTAGGTTAGGTTAGGTCAGAAGTGAGTGGGTCTATTCGACCCTACACCGCAACCCATAAGGGTTTATTGTGGCTCACACCTATTCAAACTCGACCAAACAAACCCAGCTTCTTGACGAAGCCGATTAGTTTGTATGGTGAGTGATCTTTCAGGTCAGATGGCAAAAGTGTGGCTCTACCAAACTCTGAAAACCTGA